>JAJAGP010003763.1:0-64869 GCA_025084515.1 Ancistrus triradiatus | reverse complement strand
CACCCTCTTCAGCTGAAGCTGTAGTGGAGACATTTAACTCCAGCCTTATCAAACGTATTAATACTGTTGTACCACAAAAAAACATGGTTATTTCAAATACCAGATGTCCTCCAACTTAAAGCTAGAACAAGATTGCAGAAGAGCCAAGGAAACTGGAGAAACACAAAACTGGCAGGCAAAATCTTGCTTTGTACAACCTCAAATCAGTAAAAGTTGGGACAGTATGGAAAATTCAAATTAAAGACGCAGAGTGCCTTACATTTACTTTGACAAAAGGAGGGCCTTAAGATGGGCAGAAGATCTCCAGCTTGTGAACAAGTGCATGAAATTTATTGAAATTTTTATAAACAATGTTCTTCAAAGAAAATTGGAACAGATCTGAATATTTCTTCCTCTACAGTTTATAATATTATTGAACGATTCAAGAAGTTTGGAGGAATTTCAGTGCAAAGGTACAAGCCTAAAGTGAAGACGTGATGTCCAATCCCTCAGTTGGCACTGCATCAAGAACCGTCATTCATCAATAGCTGATATAATCACATGGGTGAGGGATTAATTAAACATTAATTAGTACTTTGCCAAGCACTACAATACGGATTTCCATTCACAATGTCACCTACAACTATATATCATTTAACACTTTACCATGCAAAAAAGAAGCCTTATGGTAGCCATGTCCAGAAGCGGTGTTGACTTCTCTGGGCTCAGAGACATCATCACACTGTAGAAACATATATTGTTGGCAGCCGAATCAGTGTTCCAGATCCTTTTTGGAAGAAATGCAGGAATGGATGTTTATTAACAAATGAAATGAAGTTTTCCACACAAAAATTGAAATATCTTGGGTTCATACTGCCTGCAATGAAATAAAAGTCAACGTAAGTGTTATGAGGTAGCCCGGCGAAATGACGAGCTGGGTGAATGGAGGGAGATAGGACCCAAGCGCAGGAATGTCCTAGACCGGGTAGTAATATTAGAATGAATATGTATATCTATATACACATACACACACACACACCCATATATATGCATATGTAGGTAAACATACTCACGCATACAATCTATGAGCATATATGAGTGCGAACCCAAAAATATGCATCCTTATATTTATGTGTATGTGCGAATAAATATAAAAAAAACAAGTGAGAGCATGTGACCGGTAGATGAGCCTCAAAGCGAGGATCCCATGTATCGGGGGCGAGCGCATTAGCAATGCTCCACATGACCATGTGGGGGAAAAGGGCTGAAAAGGGCAAATGTGACTAAGGGCAGACAAAAGTGCCACGCAGAGCGGACTCAAAATAAGGTGTCCACACCGCTTTCAGGCAAAAGGGAAACAAGGAGAGCAGAAAAGGAATGTAATGAAACACGAACGCGCCGTGCACGTCCCGATAGAAAGCGAAAGAGCAGGAAAAGCACAGCGAAAAGCCGGCGCTGTGAGTGTCAGCAGGCTACTGCGCATGCACAGTGCGGGGGAATCGGCAGTCCTCAGATGAAAGCCGCATTGTGCATCGGATGCCTAAGGGCACGAGAAGAAGGTTAGTAGCAGTGAACAGCTTTCCCTTCCTATCTAAGGCTCTGCCAGATCACCTCCTGACTCTACTTGGCTAGCCCTCTTGTCAGGACTAGTCGTACCTGTAGCCCTAACAACCACAACAGAAAGAGAACCGTAGTGGCGAGGCATGTAGTACTAGCTACTAAACGGCAAGATGATAGTGCTCCACCGGCCAGCGATTAGGCAGTGGTACTTATGGCTACGTCTACTCGGTTGGCACTTCTCCCTAATAGTACCTCCCCCCCAGGGGTGGCTCTAGACATCCCCAAGCCCGCAGACGGGTTTCTCCCAAACTCTCGAATGTGTTTCGGATCCAAAATGTGCCAGGAAGGGACTCAGATGCATTCTTCTGAGCAATATCCCTCCCAGACCACCAGATATTGAGTGCTCCCCTGCACGCAGTGGCAGTCCAGGAGCTGGTGCACCATGTATGCCGAAGACCCCTGAATGACACATGGGGCAGGTGGTAGGCTGGCCAGGTAGCAGGTCTGACAGAGGAAGGGTTTGAGCTGGGACGTGTGGAATGTTGGGTGGACTTTCATGGCCGGGGGCAGATCCAGCTGGTAAGTGACTGGGTTGATCTTTCTGACAACCTTGAACGGGCCCACGTATTTAGGCGCCAGCTTCCCAGAAGAGCCCTTAAGGGGAAGATTCCAAGTGGAAAAACAGACACACTGCCCGAGACGGTAGGAGGGCTCTGGTCTGTGTTTGCGGTCCACCAGGTGCCGCATGGTCTCCTCGTTCTTCCTGAGAAGGGCCCGAGCCCTGGACCAGACCTGCACCGTCGCACCGTGACCCCGGCCTTCTGGTCAGGGAAGGCGGGGGGGGGGGGGGGAACCGAACTGACACTCGAACTGGGGACATGCCCAGAGCCGAGTGCCACAAGGTGTTGTGGGTGAACTCAGCCCAAGGTAGCTACTCAGACCAGGAGGAGGGGTTCTTAGCTGTCAGGCATTGAAGCATACTGGCCAGATCCTGGTTGACGCGTTTGGTCTGGCCGTTGGACTTCAGGTGGAACCTTGATGAAAGGCTGGCTGTGGCCCCAAGCAGCAGAAAGCCATCCAGAACCTACTGAACCTCTGACAGCGACAGTGAGTGCCTCCACCTGTTGTGAGAGCACGGTGAGCTGTTGCTCATGACAGCCTAGGGTCACACCATGGTGTTGGAGGACCGATGCAGTCGGAGGCGGAGTCCCCGCTGGGTCCATTCTGGGCGCACTATACTGTTTTGAGGTAGCCTGTCAAAATGATTACGTGCTGCAGTCATAGCAGGAGTGGGTTCTGGAACGTTGGTCGCAGTTCGCACAGGGGACCACGGAGCAATTTCTGGAGGCACTGGAGGCCGAATTCGGTCACAGCCCTATCAAACTTTGCCGCCCTCTTCTGATCAGTCGTCTCCACGACCCCCAGCTTGTGGGTTGCCTGGCTCGGTAGCACCTGATAACTAGGTGGTTAGGCCCGCTAGCCCCTCTTCCGAGTCGTTGGCGCCACTCAAATCAGTATCCGAGGCCGTCAGCCCCTTTTCCGGGCCCGTCGCACCACCCAGCTGCTAGCGCCGAGTAACTCTCTCCCACGTCTGCCCCAACCTTGAGCACGTTGGTCCCGTATCCAAGCACACCAGGCTCCATAGTGTCAGAGAAGTTCCTTGTTCTCGAGCCTTGTTCCCAAGCATGGCGCGCTTTTTAGCCCCGCACCCGAGCCTGGTGCTAATCGCGGGTCTGCGTCAGAACCCGCTGACAGGATCCGGAGGCTCGTCGCGCTCGTCTGCTGGGTAACCCAGTCGTCGGTTCCTCGCGCCTCGCTGTGGCTGCCCATAGTTCTCATGCTCCGAACCGCATGCACCGCTGAACCTCGCCCCTGAGCCTGCCGTGTTGGCACTCGAACTCATCGCGCTACCTGACCTCGTATGCACGTTGCCAACGAGGAATAGGGAACTTCCGGACTTAGTTCCAAGCCAAGAGGCCTTCCCAGATGCTGTCTGCTCCTGAGAGGCCTCCCCGCAGGCCATCAGTTCCAGAGAGGCCTCCCCGCAGGCCATCAGTTCCAGAGGGACCCTTCCCGAGGCCCACTGCACCAGACGATCCTTCCCAGAGGTCCTTTGTCCAAGCAGGGCCATTCCAGAGGTCCGTTGTCCCAGTAGGACCCCCACCAGAGGTCTTCCGTCCAAGCGCCATGAAGTCATCCATGCCATCAATGAGGTCACCCAGAGGGATCCGGACGCTATGTCTAGTCGGTTGGCGCCGCCCTCTAGTGCCGGACACTGCTTTTATTTTTTTTTTTGCATTTCCCATACTATCCCAACTTTTTCTGATTTGGGGTTGCATAAAGGAGAACTTCGAAACATTAACTATGAGATGAAAAGTCAGATAAAAAAGCTTACTCTCAAACTTAGTTGAAAAAATTAATCTAAGTGTATAATCTAAGTGTACTGAGTTTGGAACAGCTTTTAGTGAGAGGACCCCTGGAATAAGGAAGAACACAGTTAGCATTAACACTGTTGGTCTGACTACATTACAAAAAGTGGATATACTAATAGTAGCATGTCCAGGTTTTAATTGATTGGCCTAAAACACTTTAAGCTGTAATTTCATCACTAAAGCCTTCAACCTGTGCTGTGATCCTTTCCCTATGATTTCTTGAAACAGGGTTTAAACTCACTTTCTACAGAGGTTGTGCAAATTATCTATCAATCATTTCAGCAGGGATTTTTTACAGCCACAAAACTGTAAGACAGCAGTTGTCTGGCTGTTGTTGAAAAACAACAATGTTGACTACTCTGTTCTTAATACTTTCAGCCCTATCTCAAATATTAAATTTCTTGGGAAAAGTAATGAAGTTTTTTATACTGTATGACCTTCCTGACATAACCCCACATTTATCTGGCCTTGGGACTGGCATTAGGAGTACATTTAGAGTGATTAGCTTGGCCAAAAAGACCAGATCACCAACAGCAAAGTGTAGGCTACTTCCTTGTGTCCCTTATTACAGATTCTATTCTATTACAGATCTTGCCTGGTTATGGCAACCCACATATTTGTCAACTTTCACCTTTAACCACTGTTGGCTTTGCAAAGTCAGCTATGCAGGCAAGTCAGGTATGGTTGTGTAATGGATTAAGCATTCTAGTGGCCCTTCGTTGCGACCTAGGGCCAACAAGGCATACTTTCTGCAATTAAATAAACATCTATGTAAGAAACACTGTTTTTTCATTTACTCATTCCATACTGTCACATTTTTTTTATTCTGTATATGCAAACTTATCTAAATTTTGTTGCTGTTTTGCCACTATTTTTCATTGTCTTTTCACACTGACTACATTTATATTCAGAGGCTTTCATCATCCAAAAATAAATCATTCTGCTTTTATTCACACTAAACTCACAGTTTGAGAAAAATCTCTATTTACCTATGTACTAAGCTTTATACAATCCAAAGATATTTCCCAGTGCTGCAGCAGTGACGATGCAGGCCCTACAACGGACTTGCTTCCTATCCACTGCATGCTTAACCCTGCACCCTGTATTCTCCAGGAAAAGCACTGGAATTGCCATTTTATCAAGGAATGAAGTTCCTCACCAAACTAGGCAGCGAGCACTCCCTGACCTGCAAAAGGACCATCTTCAGGTAATATGGTAAGCTGGCAATAGCACAGATCACGGGTGCTCTGGAGCCTCCTGTAAAACAGCAGGATCTCCACTGCAGCCCAACTATGCTCCACAGGCTTAGCCAGAATAATTTAGTTAAGAATGTGATGGGGGTGGCACTGGGCCATCCATCTAGTTCTACTGTTGCAAGAGACCAAGCTTGATACCTACAAGCAGTTCTATTCTTAACACATAGTGAATGCAATCTTCCATATAATTCTAAATTCCAAAAAGATCCTGACAGATCAAGACACAGCTTTCGTATCATGAACACTATGTGAACACAGTAGTACAATTTACAAATTACTAGTGATGAAATCAGCCCTCACCAGCATCTAACATCCCCAAACAGATGGGCTGGTCAAACGGTTTAATTAAGCCCGGAAAAACATGAATTAGAAGCTTGTTCAAGAAGACATGAAAAAAAAAACTGGGATAAGTGGCTAGGAGCTCTTTTGTTTGCAGTAGAGAAGTCCCATGAGCCAGCTCTGGCTTGTCTGCATTCCAAATGTTATGCAAACAAACAGGAAGGTATTTTAGATTATATCCATTAACATTGGAGGAGGGACAAAAAGAAAAAAATCGAAATTCAGTATATTATGAACTTCTGAGCAAACCCTTGACACTTGGTCATCTAACACAGGAGAATTTACTCCATTTTCAGAAACATCAGTCCTGTTTGTACACCATGGGAACTCAGCTACACGTTTTTAACTCCAGGGTTAAAATTTAAAACATAGCTTACTCCACTAGCACCAGACCAATCCATGTAACCTACAGTTGAGTCCTTCTTCAATATGAACAAATTGGATGAGTCCAGGAAACAAGAACAATTGGGGGTGCTTTATGACTTAACAGGGGTGTTTCTAGGAATATTGCAGTTATTTCCCAGTACTGCTCACTGAACTTGTAATATTTGACCATCAGTTGCCACCCTGTGTGCCTCACGAGTTCAGCTCGATCTTCATTATGGCCATCCACATCCCACATCATGCAAACATAGTCATTGTATTATCTGCTCTCCATGGCACACTTAACTGCCATAAAAACAAATATCCAAACGCTACACTAATTGTAGCTGGGGACTTTTTCTAAGGTCAACTTGAGACAGGTCATCCTTTTATCAACATGTCACATACCACAACATGAGTGAGAACACACTGGATCCCTGCTACACACAATTCAAGAAAATTTTGTGATGTCAACTGGGAAAAGTCTAGCTCTCAAAAATCAGTAAGTTTATGTGTCAAGTTTTATTGCTATGCTGACAGATTATTTTATACCAAAGAAAATGGATAGTTACATGTAGCTAACAGCTATTTACAGACTAGAGACAGATCCCACATTCTGGTAGGTGCCAACCAACTGAACTCCACAAGGCATAGACACTCATTGTTTGCCTGAACTTAACATAAGAGTGGTTCAAGAAGAAATTATGACTACGCTTGAGAGAGGGGTAATTGAGGAATTGACCAGTGACTCTTCAACTGTAACATGGTGAGACCAGTGATACAACACAGTGTCTAAATTTGCTATGTATGTAATACCTCATATTGATGAACTGCTCAATCATTTAAGTGGAGCTTGCATCTATTCTACACTTATTCAACTTTAAGAAATATGTACTTGCAGAGTCCCCTGCCTGTATCTCAATCTCAATTGTTGTTTTTGGGGGGGTTATTTTAAATTGGCAAAACAATCTGAAACCATATAAGATGCCTTTTAGATGCTACAATAAAATTCAAGACATGCTTATACTGAAAATTTAAATTAACTAGGTTACTGGTTGGAAACATTTCTGCTGAAGGTTTTGTTGTTTTTATTTATTTCTTATTGATTAATATTTTGATTACATTTTAGTAATGTGAAGTGCTGTGAAAAGTGTTTGCCACCTTCCTGAGTTTCTTTTTTTTTTTTTTTTTGCATGTCTGTCACACTTCAGTGTTTTGGAACATCAAACCAATATTAGTGAAAGACAACAGAATTAAACACAAAATGCAGTTTTGAAATGAAGGCTTTATTATTAAGGGAGAAAAAATCCAAACCTACATGGCCCTGTGTGAAAAAGTGATTGCGCCCCAAAAACATAACTTACTATGGTTTATCACACGTTCACTGTCTCTAGCCACACCCATGACTTGATTATTGCCACACCTGTTCTCAATCAGGACATCATTTAAATAGGACCTGCCTGACAAAGTGAAGTACAGCAAAATATCCTTAAAAGCTACACATCATGCCGAGATCCAAAGAAATTCAGGAACAATTGAGAAAGAAAGTAATTGAGATCTATCAGTCTGGAAAGGGTTATATAATGCCTGTATAAAGCCATTTCTAAAGCTTTGGGACTCCACTGAACCACAGTGCGAGACATTATCCACAAATGGCGAAGACATGGAACAGTGGTGAGGAGTGGCCAGCCGACCAAAATTACCCCAAGAGCACAGCGACGACTCATCCAAGAGATCACAAAAGACCCCACAACAACATCCAAAGAACTGCAGCCCTCACTTGCCTCAGTTAAGGTCAGAGTTCATGCCTCCACCATAAGAAAGAGACTGGGCAAAAATGGCCTGCATGGCAGAGTTCCAAGATGAAAACCACTGCTGAGCAAAAAGAACATTAAAGCTCATCTCAGTTTTTTTCCAGAACACATCTTGATGATCCCCAAGACTTTTGGGAAAACATTCTGTTTACTGATGAGACAGATGTTGAACTCTTTGGAAGGTGTGTGTCCCATTACATCTGGCGTAAAAGTAACACAGCGTTTCAGAAAAAGAACATTATGCCAACAGTAACATATGGTGGTGGTAGTGTGATGGTCTGGGGCTGTTTTTCTGCTTCAGGACCTGGAAGACTTTCTGTGAAAAATGGAACTATGAATTCTGCTGCCTAGCAAAAAATCCTGAAGGAGACTGTCCGGCCATCTGTTCGTGACCTCAAGCTGAAATGAACTTGGGTTCTGCAGCAGGACAATGATCCTAAACACACTAGCAAGTCCACCTCTGAATGGCTGAAGAAAAACAAAATGAAGACTTTGGAGAGGCCTAGTCCTGACCTGAATCCTATTTAGATGCTGTGGCAGGACCTTAAAAAAGCCGATCATACTCGAAAACCCTCCAGTGGGGCTGAATTACAACAATTCTGCAAAGATGATTGGCCAAAATTCTTCCACGATGCTGTAAAAGACTCATAACAAGCTATCGCAAACGCTTGGTTGCAGTTGTTGCTGCTAAGGGTGGCCCAACCAGTTATTAGGTTTAGAGGGCCATGTAGGTTTGGATTTTTTTCTCTCATAATAATAAACACCTTCATTTAAAAACTACATTTTGTGTTTACTTGTGTTGTCTTGGACTAATATTTAAATTGGTTTGATGTTCCAAAACACTTAAGTGTGACCAACATGCAAAAAAATAGGAAATCAAGAGGGGCGGCAAACACTTTTTCACACCACTGTACTTCTGTAATAACACATCATATTAATTTACTCTCAGTTAAGATGAAGAACAAATTATCTCAATGAGTTATGTGAACTTTCTCTACTCCTGGGAAGTCAGAGTAAGAGAGTTGAAAGAAGAACAGGGAAAGAATAGACTAGAGGGACATAATAAGAGATAGAGAGCCTGCAGAAGAGAGCAGTGGAGGGTTGAATAGCAGTTGAATGGAAGAAGGGGAGAAGTATAGTGATGGCAAGAGCTTGAAGGCAGATTACATGTTTGTAGAGGAAGCAGGACTTGAAGAAGAAAAAAAAAACTGGTGATTACAAAAGGAAAAGAATGACAGTAGAGGGACCATAAAGAGTAGGATATATACAGGAAATGCAGAGAGGGCTGAAACAGGCTGAATGCAAAGTACAATGAGGGTGGCAATGGGAAAAGAGGCTGAGCACAGAAAGCCCCAGTGTGGAGCTCTGCCATTCTGGAGGTAGAGCAAAATGTCAGACAGATGAGAGATGGCAGCCATAGTCACCCCAAAGGACAGCTTCTTCACTCGGCCCGCACAAGCAGTGGCATCAATCAGTCCAAGGTTTTTCACCACTGCCAATTTATCTCTCTCACATAAAGACCTGGCTTCAGCTGAAACCTCACTTTCACCCTCCTGCTCTAATTTACGATTGCCCCATGGCCTGTGTTTTCCATGTAAGCATGCTCCACTGAGGGCTCATAACTGACAATAAAGAGACAAATATGTATTGCTCCACACTTGAAATGTAGGGGATTTCTAATGAACTACTGTGAGTTGCTGGTTTGTCAAATGAAATTGTACAGATTTGTAGCCGTGAACAATGTTAGAACAGGTTTGAGTATAGGTCTGGGATATTCACTACTCTCTCCTTACACACCACATAAGTGCTATTGCCTGTAACAATCTGTAATCGTTACATTTTCCTTAATAATTAATATGAATTAGCATTACTGATGTTGAGTACATTACTTTCTAGTTGACTTTCATTTGTACTACGCAGTAAATGGTGGAAGCTAAAAATGCCTATCCTTATGAAATGCACTTCATGAAATAATAAAAACCGCATACTGCAGTGTCATTTAACAGAAAGTCTTGGTGATTAAACAGTTTTAAACATATGCATGCAATAATTTTAGAATCGGTAATATCCTACTGAAGTACAAATCTTATTTCACAATTAATCTCACAGGTGTCTCTTAATTGTCCTCTTTATGCTCCTGACCTCTTCTGTCCTCTCTTTAATATCGCCATTATGAGACACCACACACTGCTTGTATTGATCCTGCATCTTCAATAATGCAGTGCAACTCAACTGGATAATTGAAAATCTAAGCATACCCATTCAGCACTCAGAGATAACAGTCTCAAGACGCGTTGTGTAGAAGCAATCAGTCATTGCCTACGTACGTTATGGATGAGTTTCATGCTGCAAAATAAACATTAATATGACATCTTTCACATTGGAAAACACAGGGGATTCCTGGGTGGAAATTGATTGGATACATTGCAAGAACACAAAGCTTAGGGGGAAAGAGAACTCCCAATTCCTTTTAACATTCTTTGTCCCTCTCTCTCTCTCTGTTGCACTCTCAATTTCACTCTTTTTGCTTTACTTTTTTGTGCTAATAGAAAATGTAATTCTTGTTCTACAACATGCTTGTGTGGGTGATGGCCATAAATATACAGCTAAATGTAAAAAAAAAAAAAAAAGATTGAAAAAAATCTACAAGTTCAACTGTTGATGAAAACGCTGAAAAAAAAAAAAAATGTAACGACTTGCTTTTAACTGTGGAATCACTGCATCAATAAAACAAAGGCTACATCCACAATGCAGTGTGTCCTAAAGAATGTGTAAAATTTGTACATTACCAGTGTAATGTTTTAACCCTGCTTTTTCAGAGTTGCGGGGACAGTGGTGCCTATCTCCAGAGATTACTATTCACCCTGCTTGGGATGCCAGTTTATGCGAGGCTGGATAGGGTTTACTGTCACAGTTTTAGAGAATGATCCCCCAAGTGGTGTTCCCTCACTCATAGACATTTAGTTGTGTCTGATTGTGACATCCAACCCAGCTGCAGAGCACTGCTGGTATCACCATCCCTGCAGTGATGGACTAGACTGCCGTGCTACTAGAGTGCCTTACATGGCCGTTCATGCATCCTGTAATCATGGACTTAATGTACTTTGCCTGTAACAGTTCAACAGAAACAATATTTCAGTTATTTGAAATAATCTGCTTTAGGTGACAATGTATAATCAAACTCTCTTCACGTTCCTGCCTGATGCAATTAGATTAGGCAGCAATGCAATTAGTACGAGGCAGCAACCTGATTCCTTCATTCATAATAGCATAGGCATTCTTTTCAACTCTACACATTGCAGAAAAGCATGACTTGGCATTTTATCTTACTTTAAATGCCTTTAACATCAATGAACTGGAGAGCAGAAGTGATAAGGAAAGGTGATCTCTGTGAGAGAAGCGTTTCTCATCTCCTCTTAGTTTGAAACTGCTCCCCTAATTCTGCTGACTTCTCTAGTGTGATCAAAGTGCACAACTAATTAAAGCAGTAGGAAGAGGAGTGAGGGCAAATAGGAGAGGCACATGCTGCTGCTGAAGATAATTCAGGCTACACATTAAATATGACAGTGTCTGTGGTTGTGAAATCATGTTTGCATCTTATTTGAAAGCTGTTATTGCTTTTACCAATTTATAATGTACACTATATAGCATATGCTTACACATTTCGTTACAATTAATAATTATAATGCATAGATACATTGAGCAATGCACAGGGCTAGGAGGAAGTCTGGCCATCTTAATAGATGTTAATGCTAATGTTCCAAATTGGCCCTTAATAGTATTTTTTTGTTTATTATAATTTATTTGACAAGAACAATATACATGAGCTAGCATGAATACTTAATGAAGTAAAAAGTGAAATGTTAAAAGACATCACTGCTTTTATGTAGGCCAAACAGAAATCATGATGCAGCATTCAGATGTGCTTGGTTATAAAAGAACATATAAAATACAAACACACACAAAACACACAAAGACTTGCAAATATTCGAAATGTATATCAGTTATCAGTAATATCAGTATATCAGTTATTCATTTACTCATGCTAAACAGCTACTATGGGTGACATTGCAAAGTTTGTGTGACTGTAAATATGGAGCGATAAAAGTCTTGTTTGAAATTCTAATTTTGTTTCCTTTGTCCTTCCAGATAGACAGATATTAAAGAGAAGGTAAAAGATGAAGAAAAATCTCATTTTTGATGGTATGTCATAAGTATCTTTCCCTACACACTTGCATGCTGTTATAGCAGTAGTTTCCGACAAGACAAATTACTTCTCAACAACCTGTCTGCCCCTTTGTGCATCAAAAAAGAGCATAAAATAAGAATCTAAAATAAGAAAATATTGTACTGTCCCATGGTACTGTTAGGAGTCCTACCTTCTCACCAATGCTAGGGTTCAGTTAACATCTCTGGGGTCCACAATCGTGCATGTACGTCTGTAAGCTGCGTAATTGCAAAAATGGGAAACACCTGCCAGGTTAGGTATTTAAGACCGCTTCTGAGCTTGTCAGGGGTCACACCATTCGACGTACTTGCTGCCTTATCGCTGCGGTGTTCTTCTAGGTGGTATCGTTTTTCCGAACCCCGTTAGGCCTTAACAGTAGACCAATCTTGCTTTAGGAGGTTGGCCACGTACGGTCAAAAAGTCCGAGGTAAGCCAGGGATTATCGGCTAGAGAAGGGTTAGATATTTCCCCTGTTTGCTGCTCTTCAGTGAGGTGAGGTACGCTTATAGCATACGCTATACAGCATACAGAAGCGCAAGTCTGCGTGCTTCTTTTGCGCTCCATATTTACCTCATCCTTCCCTCTGTACAGCTGTTTTCTGCTTCCTGTGTGTGCGCTCCCCTAGTCTTTCTTTCAACTAGGAAGTGTCCCAAGTGCCCCGCTGTTGAGTGTCTGAGCTCACATGTCAGCACTCTGGGTTCGATTCTCAGTTAGTGCGTCCTTTTGGCCTCACTGAGAAAAGTGTGTGGCTCTACTACACCTGTACTCACACACCACCATTCGTACTTCATTCCCTTTTTTTCCCTTTTTGGTGCACCCGTTCCATCTGGAGCTAACTGCACTTTAGGTCCTAAAATCCCCCTTCTTTCACAGTTCATCGTGTTAATATGGCGAACCGTAACAGGTGCCTTACATGATATTTGAGACACCAGTCATGAAATTATGTTCCCAGGAAATAAACTGAAGATGTCAGTGCCCATGATCTGTACCTGTAGCATCCCATTATAATAAATAGAAGCTAATGCTAATGCACTCTCCAGTTCTTAATAATACATCCATGGTCAGAATGGGACAAAAACAGCTGTTCAAAGAGCAACAGCCTCTCTTGTAATACTTTGGGATAGGAATTTCACTGATGACACAATATATTTTGATTCAGATCACTAGCCCAAAACGGATTAGTCATTTCATTTTCTACAAGCTGAATTCCTGTCACATGGCCAGAATTCTGAATACTACTACAGATATGAAAGGAACATTCCTTTAGACTGACAAAGCTCGCTGTAGCTTGTAACTTGCGGGCTTAAATGTCTCCAATAAACTTTGTCTGTGGTGCTGCTGTTCTGTAACAAAAAGGGAATGGAATGGTAACACATCAGGCTATCAGACAGGAGGGAGCTAATTAAGAAGGGAGCTAGACAAAGGTTAAGGGTGTGTGAAGGTTGTGTAAGTGGAAGAGTGAAGCACAGCTTATAAGATCTGCCAAAGACCAATTCACATGAAGGCTGGGCAGACAGATAAACATGCTTTCGCATATTAATGGTTTGAACAAGTCAAATCAACTATTTTTACATAGAACAATTTTCAGTGCCTCAAGGCAGATTAGAAAAGTATAGAAAGCATCTAGTCCAGTCAATCCCCACTATCTGAAAGCAACAATATTATGCTGACACCATTGAAAGTATTTAGGATGATTCTACAACTCTAAATCAGAAAAAGTTGGGACACTGTGGAAAATGCAAATAAAAAATAAATGCAGTGTTTCCTACATTTACTTTGACTTTTACTTCTTTGTAGACAACATGAACTCCATGATATATAATGTTTTGTGTGGTCAACTTCAATTAATAATTTAATATTTTCATTTCATTGATGTATATTAATTCATTTAATATACATCCATTCCTGCATTTCAGGCCTGCAACACGTTTCAAATTTTGGGACGGCACATATCTGTAAGTGGTAAAAGTATATGAACCTTTGCTTTCAGTATCAGCTGTGACACCCCTGTTCAGCAATAACTGTAAGTATACTTTTCTGCAACTGTTGCTCAGCCCTGAACTTTGGCTTGGAGGAATTTTATCCTATTCCTCAGTATGGAATAGCTTCAACTCTAGGATGTTGGTGGGCTTCCACAAAATTTTAGCCTTCTTTAACCATTGTTTGGTATAACAACTTGTGTGCTTAGGGTCATAATCTTCTGCATGACCCACTTTCTATTGAGATTCAATTCATGAACAGCTGTCCTGATTTTTGCTGGTATAAGCAAATTTGGTTGGATGTTGGATGGGATTTGTTGATATCCAAATGGTAGCAAGTCATCCTGGCCCGAATGTAGCAATGTTTATGCTTATGAACATTAACATTAGACAATGTCAGAGGGGTCTTTAGATGCTCAGAAGTTACCCTGGATTCCTTTGTACATATATTATTAGCATATTGTGATGTGAATGAATGCTTGGCTTTATCTGTCTTCAAGTGCCCTGTAATTGCTTGGGGGGAGTTGAGATGGGTTTAGAAGTGACTGTGGAGGAAAGTCCATGACAGTCAGCACTCCTAAATCTTCTTTGGTTTTCAAGTGTTTGTTGCTAAGCTTTGAGGTGTGTTTTGGGTCATTATCCTGCTGCAGTATAAATCTTTTTCCACAAAGATCCAAACAATTATTTTGACTAGATGTCTCAGACATTTGACATTTGTGTATATACAATGAAATGAAAACATCCACCAGGTAATGATAAAACAAGCTCTGATTTCCAGTAAATTAAGAAACCAGTGAAAATGCAATTAATAAATAAATTAATTAGTTAATTACTGTTTACTGATTTGTAAATCTATTTTACATGTTCTGTACATTATTTTAATGATATAAGAGTAAAGATATAACATTGCAATTTTCTTTCTCACTTGATTTAATTTTCTTTGATGGTACCAGAAAGCCAGTGATGCTCTTTCATAAACAGAGGCGCCAGATTGTCACAGGTAATTTTATGATGAAGCTAAGGCAGGTTGCTCTGGAGCAAATCCCTCTGAAGAGGCCTTCATAAATATTCATAACCTACATCCCTTCCCTTTAACACTCTTTGACAGAGACGCTTATTAAATTCTCATATACTTTAAAACCACGGTGACATTCAGGAAGCTAAAGTTTCCAATAACCTTGTTAGCTTATGTAAATAACCAGGCTGCAAGCACATATTTAAACAAACATTTTCTAGTGCACCTGAACTTTGTTGGCTCTGATTGGCTACTCAGTATAACACGGAACAAGTAGGAATGTGCAAAATGACTTCTGACAATGCAAAACAACAAAACGTTGTCAAATGTCTGATTGAATTCAATATGGAATTAGGGCTGGAAATACAACCCCAAATCAGAAAAAGTTGTGACGGTATGAAAAATGCAAATAAAAAACCCTGCAGCATTCCTTACATTTACTTTGCCTTTTTATTTAATTGCAGACAGTATGAATCCAGATTATGTCATGATTTGTCTCGCCAATTTCATTTCATTTGTTAATAAACATCCATTCTTGCATATCAAGCTTGCAACACATTCCAAAAAAAGGGGAAATTTAGGGACTCTAATGAGGTAAAATAATCTAAGAATGATGTGATTCAGCTGATGTCAACAGGTAATTGCAATCATGATTTGGTACAAAGGCAGTATCCATCAAAGGGTGTGTTTTTGAAAAGCAATTTGGGCAGAGGATCTCCAGTCTGTCAAAAAATGTGTGAGAAAATTATTGAAATGTTTAAAAACGGTCTTCCTCAAAGAAATAATAGAAGGGATTTACTTTTTTTTCTGATTTGGCTTGTTTTGCATTGTCTTGTTTGTAAATGCACACACATCCTTGGAAAAGATGCCATCTTAGAAGCAGCTTATGTTGCTCTGAAATCATTAATGCTTCCATCACAGAAGTGTAAATTATTTACGCAAAGGCCACTGACACAACCCCATTCCATGACAAACCCTTTCATTTGGACTTGTTGTAGATGGATGTCTGGATGGTCATTTTTCATCTTTGGTCCAAAGCACATGGCGTCCGTTTCTTCCACATTTCCACTGTATGATGGTACATGCCAGATGGCTCATAGCCCAGAGAAGTTGATGAAACTTCTGGACATGGGTAACATAAGACCTTTTTGCATTTTAAGTGGTAATTGTGAATGTACTCTGTATTGTAGTGCTTGACAAAGGTTTGATAAAGTGATCCCTTGCCTATGTGGTTCTATCATCTATTGATAAATGATGGTTCCTGATTCAGTGCCATCTGAAGGATCGGAGATCACAGGTCTTCAGTTTAGGCTTTTCCTTCTTCCTTCTTTGAGGAACATTGGTTTTAAAAATGTCAATACTTTTCTTGCACATTTGATCCTGTGACTCCCTTTGGTCCTCAAATATCAGTCTTTCATGGATACTGTTTTTATACCAAATCTTGATTACAATCACCTTTTGACAATATCTGTTTGAAGTCACATTATTGTTATTGTTTAAACCTCATTACTAGCCCCGAGATGCCCCTGTATAAACTTGAATGTGGAATGTATTGCAGGCCTGAAATGCAGGAATTGATATTTATTAACAAATGAAATTAGGTTGACCAGAAAAACATTGAATATCTTGAGTTCATATTGTTTGTGTTTTTTTGTTGTTGTTTGTTTGTTGTTTTAATTTGCATTTTCCATACCTTCCCAGCTTTTTCTTATTTGAAATTGTACAAAAGAAATTTCAACTGGTCTTTACTGAATAAAAAAAAAAGTTTTGAGATTGTAAGTAGGTTGATGATTTAAAACAAAAATTCATTTGAAGTCTTAGTGTTTAATCAAAATGAAGTTATGTAATTTTGTCTTAACTGAGTCATGATTTAGATAAGTTACCACCTCATATTTCAAAATAATAATAATAATTATAATAATAATAATAATCATAATAATAATAATAAGGCAGATTTAATTAATGTTCAGAAATTTAGTATAATTTCTTTTTGAAAGTTCACAATTTAAATTAGGCAAATCTGCAGCATTTTATCATTATTAGTGTTTTAACATTTTATTATTTATTCCCCACTACAATAAGTATTTGGCAAATGTAGAATACTCAAATTCCTAATTTTCATACAACTATGCACAAACACATACTATTGGCAGGCATTTACCATGTCACATAAATACGAGGCTGAAGAAATAAAAGTGATGCACAGCCACAGTGATTTTGGTCACAGGTTGAGAAGACGCGTAGTTAAACTAGGTTGACTCTTCATAGTATTGTGTTCTGCAGAAATCTACTTCCGGCCCAGCACACATTTTTAATACTTAGCACACAACATTTGAGAAGCAGCCACATGGACTCTCCACATAACATCCAGCAATAAATGAGTCTTGTAATGAGCAACCTCCTCACAGCTACTCATACATTATGTACTGGGTGAGCATGGCTTAACAAAAATCTTCCTGATCATTCTGGGTAATTCTTTTCAGTTGAAACTGCTTCCAGATTTCTTCACATAGATATCAGTGCAAGTTCAGCTGTATATGTGTGTTCTATGGCCAGCCCCAGTATGTGCACTTGTGTAATGCATCATGGCCTATGTTGTATCAGACGTAATTACCATCAGTTGCTTACCAGTGTTTGCAGGGGTGTAGTGCTATGCACAACGTGCAGTATCGTTTGTAGGCGCATGCTGTATGTAGCATTTGTGTGAGCAGGTACGTTTGTCAACTCTTCTTTGCAGTCTCTCCATATGCACTCAGTGGTCTAGTTACAATATTTTCAAATAAAATATTCTATATTTTTAATCTGTTGGTTGAAAGTGTGCTTATTGGCCAAGCAAAAATCAATTCTGTATAGTAATTAATATTTTTACTGAAATTATAGCCTGTATTTTCTTAAATATCTTCTCTGGTTTTCTTCTGTATTATAAAGCAAGGCAGCAAATGAAAGAATATCAAACATCCCACCCACACATATCCACTTCAAAAGATGTTGCATTTGAAATCTCTAACCCCAGAAAAATCCATCAGGAGGGATTAACACCATATTCCAAGGAGGCCATCTTACTGTAAAGACTACTGTGTCTGTTTCAAGACTGCAATCCACAAACGTGCATACATAGTATCACAGATATTTATACTGGCATGGTACTTTATAGAGTGTGCAGCATTGTTAGTCAGTCTGTCCCATATGCTGGCTGTGTCTTTGCAAATGTCTGACTGGTATAGTAAATCTTACCTGATCTTCTCCCCCTCATTGTCCTTATTCATATAATTTCCTAATAAATAGTTTCTCATCACTGAATCCTTAAAGTAATTATTCAACTGGTGCTTATACTCATAGATTTGAATCTTTCTACTAGGTTGTGTTATTTGTAATTCTAAAATGTTAATTCAACAATAAATATCAACGTGCTAGTATTGAAAC
This sequence comes from Ancistrus triradiatus, assembly GCA_025084515.1. Lineage (NCBI taxonomy): Eukaryota > Metazoa > Chordata > Actinopteri > Siluriformes > Loricariidae > Ancistrus > Ancistrus triradiatus. The sequence goes on along the minus strand of JAJAGP010003763.1, from coordinate 46,481 downwards.
GGCTTGGCTATGGACCCAAATGCTGGAGCAATACTGGTTTTGACTCCTAGGGGTGCTATCATCAAAGACCAGTTTATTGGGAAAAATATAAATGGTAGAACACTTGTGTGCTGCATGGGTCTCGCCACACTGCTCAGGAAATCTCCTGCATGATCTGACCTCTGGGTTTACTCTGGGTACTCCAGTTCACTGGTCTTTAGTCACAAAGAAGACACAACATTGAACAATGTTATTTGGCAAACTTACACTGTAGTGCAGCTGCCTCTCATTCACACTGATTGCTACCAGGTGTATTCTGGGAAATGGAGTACCCCACAGGTAGAACTGTCGGCATGAGTTGCACATCTCTGGTCTCAACAGAGGTACATGACATGTTACAACTAGATTTGTAAATACTGTACTTCCTTACATACTGTAGATAAAATCTGGTCAACAATATAGTTATATGACGTATCTTATTTATTTAATATAGTACTATTGTAAAATAAACTGAAAACAGACCTTATATGGTCAAGCACATATATTAATTATTAATTACTGGAGTAAATCAGTCCACCATCAGCAGCGGCTTAGTATTTATTGTCAGTTGGTTGCACGCTTATGTGAATATTTTGGCTAGACCTTGAGTTGTGTGCTGAAGAAAAAGTTCAGTATCCACAAATATATTTATGTATAAAATTAGTTGGAAGAAGTGCATCACAAAATGGCAAAAGGTTATTTTTTGTATTTGGTATTGCCATAGGATAGTAGTCACTGAAATGCCAAATATGGGAAAACATTGACTGGCCAGTAAATCCCCCCCACCCCAGAATCTCAATCCCATAGGGAGTACAGGTGAAATGCTTAAAATAATGCAATACATAATTTATTTTTCACACATTTGTTTCAGAGTTGCAGGTGCCTGGTGCCATCCCGAGAACATAAGGAGACGGTTGTAAACATGTCCCTGTTACAGTATGCCAATCCATCACAGTGTCAGCAGGGGTCAATGTTGCGTTTCCAGGGATGATCCCCACCCCCACCCTACTCACTCCCCAGCCTCCTGCTCTCAAACACAGTAAATGTCTCTGTATGGATGCCTGTCCCAGAGACGTGGAACCACCAGATTCAATCCGGTTGCTGGGGTGGTGGGTTAGCATTTTTAACCCTGTCCACCAAGCACCTTAAAGCTGAAATGGCAAAAGATTATGCTTATGAATACTGTTTTATGTCCTTAGCAGAGACAAAGTCTTTATTTCTCTATTAAGAATCCAGTTAGCATGACCTTCATTTCATAATTTTCATGTACTTTTACGTAAGGAATTTACTTGATTCTATTAGAAAATCCTCCTGTGTGAGTAAAAGCCAATCTAAAAGCTTTCAATACAATAAAACCCTGAATGAAAGTCAGTGTTAAGAGTGACAGTGAGTGGAGAAATGCAAACAGTGATGAAAAGCTTCATAATACAAACCAGGCAGAGTATAAGGTCAGTTAAGGCAAACACAGTCAAAGCACCATCCTGAAATGGAAACCACAGAGAAATACAACCAGACAGAGAAGACACAAATGCTTGGAGTGAAAAACGTACCCAGAAACAAAAACGGAGAATTATAACCATAAACATGATACTGAATTCAATGTAGAATGGTCATATATAAATCAATCAATCATGTTTATTGTCACATCAAACTTACATAGGTGTACAGGTGAGTGAAAAACTGGTGTGTAGTCCCCAGCAGGAAAAATTAACTAAATAAAAAACAAACAAAATATAAAATACATTTTAAAAATGCATGCCAAGTGTGACTTTTGCACAGCATGGTCGGTGTGGTTAAATGTCTGTAAGAGTAATCAGTGAATGAGATTTATCAACACACTCTCATTTAGCACATGCTCATATCCATAGCAACTTACAGCTTTGCTCAAGGGCCCAATGGTGGCAGTTTGGCAGAGATTTTAACCCTGGATCTTCTGGTCCACAGTCCAGTAACTTAACCACTGCACCATCGAAGTCCTAGTAAACTAGGAAAATGGTGATTTACATTGATTTTCCCATATATATGCTGTAAGGGGCCCTCAGGAAAGGCTTGAGCAATGATGTGGCAGGATGGTGCGATCAGAAAGTCCATGGATAGCTGGAAGTCTATACGTGGCATCATTATTTTTGTGATGGTTTTTGAAAAGAAGGAACCTTCTTGTCCAGTGTCTTAAGTGAATGCCTCAGGTGGAAAATCAAAAATTATTGCTAGACTGGTACTGTATCCCTGGCTGTGCCTGTTTTCTGCTCACCCCTTGTGTCAGGCAAAACACCCTCTCAATCCACTGGTACACGTGTTCCCCACATGGCTTTGTTGTGTTGCATCTATTTGTTGATGGCTGAGGCTCTGGAGAGAGAGGGGTCAAAAGGAAAAAGGAGGCTAGAATCCCAGGAAGCTCTGAAACAGTTTGATTACAGTGGAGCAGTAGGTGACGGAGTTGTGCATGATGTCCATCCAAAGAAGACACCAGCTCCAGTCTGAGTTGTTGTCCTGTAATAAGATGCACAAAATCTTGGCCAGACCATGATTGGTATGCTTCAACTGGCCATTGACAGGTATTGTAACTGGGGTTGAATTGGGGACTGTAAGGTCAGACTGGTGCTGATTCCCAACTTCATCGTTAAGGCCTGCCAGACTGCTGATGTTAATTGGGAACCCCAGCTAAAGAAATGTCCTGAAGTGCTAGTACACCTTCTTGAATATAATTTCAGCTGTTTTGAAGACTGAGGACAATTGATATTACAGGATGAACTTGACAGCACAGGAAAACTGATTTACAATAGACAGGATCGAGGTGTGACCTTAAAAACTTTCAGGGCTAATTGACAAGGGACAAACAGGGCCTGGGAGCAGCTGAAGCTCATTGTGGGGTTTTTGCATTGCGTAAATGTGGCACAGGAGGAGAGATGGTTTTGTGGATGTTCGAGGCAACAGCCACTGGTGCTTGCAAGTGATTGTTATTGTGTCTTGGTTTCCAGAGGATGTCCAGAACATGGGGAGGAGTGTGCCCAGGTGATAAGATGGTTGCGGAGGGACAGAGGCACAGAATTCTTCCTGGTTGGGCACTGGCCCTTGGTGGGAAGCTGCTGAATTGTAGCAGTCAAATTTGGAATAAAGGACCTTGAACAGACCAAGTGAAGCAGGAGGTTGTGCGTTCCCACTGCTGAGCGTGAAGCTCTGTGAAGTACTGGCTGGTCACTGCAATCTCCTGTTGCTGCCATCCCACCCATCCCAGCAGCTGACCGCATGTGATGATCAGATACACAAGGTGATCTGCTCCTACCATCTCCTGCAAAACTTTTTTATATATTGTGTATATATATTTAAGAATTTTAGAGTGAGAGTCATGGTGACAGACTACTCTATCTCTGACAAGTTCCTCTGTTCCAACATGAGATGACCATTGGCCAGCAGTGTGAGATGCTCAAACCACCTGAACTGGTTCCTCTGATCTGTAGACAGAGCCCCAAAATTTTCTGGGTTAATACCATGGCCTAGGACTTGGAGGTACTGATTCTCATTACAGTCACTTCATGCAAAGCAGCAAAATGCTTGAGTGCATGTCAAAAATCCAGTGCATGTCTAAAGGAAAACATCATCTGCAAATATACAGTGGGGCAAAAAAGTATTTAGTCAGCCACTGATTGTGCAAGTTCTCCTACTTAGAAAAATGAGAGAGGTCTGTAATTTTCATCATAGGTACACTTCAACTATGAGAGATAAAATAAGAAAAAAATCCAAGAAATCACATTGTAGAATTTAATTGTAAATTATGGTGTAAAATAAGTATTTGGTCAATAAATTTGGTTCAGCTCAATACTTTGTAACATAACCTTTGTTGGCAATGACACCTGCTGTGTTTAATATGTTTTTGTTATTTTTACATCTACAGTACTGTATTCTTAGTGACTTAATAAGTCACCATGGGTCCTAAAAAGGTTAGTTATAAGAGCCAACTGTAAATAAATCAGGAACTTAATCCTCCAAAACACAGGCTGAAGTTAGCTTAGCAGCTATGCTAGCATGCTGAGATCACAAAGAGAGTAAGTGGTTTGCTTTTACTTTTCACTCTCAATCCATTACAAATTAAATTTCAACACTTTAAGCTTTGTGTTAATGATTTTGTCCAACTGTAGGTTAATGTAAGTGTTTTAAACATTAAATTACTTATCAATACTTATCATTGGCTCTCCTATGATACAGTATAGACGCTCTACGAAACACTTGTTAAACTCCTCAGTTCATGTTACATACTAATGATGGATTTATTGGAACATATTCATTTCGTAAATCAGGACGCACCTGTACAATACAACTTCATTAGTGCATATAATGCTTATACAATGTGGATTTTCTGGGGGTCTGTAATGGATTCATTCAATTTACATTATTGGTTATGGGTACCGAGGTACCACTGTATTTCCCCAAATTGCCACTTTGTTTGACTCATTTTGACAAACACAAATTAACTTAAATTATTTCTCAACGCATTTGCATTTGCACAAACATTGGTCATTAATAACACACCATTAAGCTTGGTTTTAAATCCTATCTCCATCATTTAAACTCATATTAACTAGTTTATTAGTTGAATTTAGTATTTAGATGATTTACCATAATTGGTATAATTGGTCTGTTAAAGTGAACTCTCTAATGTCTAAATTGCAATGTACTTCTAAATATATGCAGCCCTTCATGCTTTAAGAGCTGGATAGTGTCAAGTTGGGTGCAGAGAGGGAGACAAATGCACAAAGTCTTATTTAAAGCTTTATTGACAGATCAAGCAGTAAGAACAGTTCAGAGTAATACCAGGATCATAGTCAAGGGAGCAGGCTGAGTACAAGCACGGGCAGGAAGTCTGATCATGCGTAGAATCCAGAGTGTGAGACGATAGGTAGTTCAGAATTCCAGGTCAATGTTAAGGCTGTGAGGTTCGGACAGGAGAACCAGATAATAGTGTTGTAGTACTCGCATCCTGTCTCGGTCTCAAGACCATAAACGAGCAGTCTTGGGCTTGTCTCAGTTTCAACCTCATTTGGACTCTGTATTGTGTCGGTCCCAAGGTAAGTTGGATTCGGAAACTGTTGTCAAGACCAGCCGAGTCCAATGCATCTCTGTGGTAACGGAAATTATAAATGGAACTTTTTTCTGCTGTTATTGAATATCAACAATCCTTTTAATAGAATAATTAACTTCTTTCTCTGCTTGCCTAAATAAAATCTGCACTCAGATTAGCTAACAGGAAAAAAAGTTACTACTGTTCTTGGTTAGTATCCAGTCAATGAACACGTTTTATTTTGAACAGTCTGATGTGAAGACTTCAAATGTGCATTTCCGGCTGCTTGTTTCACATTACCATGTCCGGAAAATTAGTATTAATTATTATTATGTGTTCACATATAATGGAAAAAAATGGATAGAATGGATTTTGTTGGATTTATTCAGCTGACTTTATATGATGACTTCTGATTAAGTTTGATGGAAGAAGGGAAATGGTATTATCACCAGTATTTGCTTCCAAAAGTTACATTGCCTATAGTTTGACTAAGAATATAATATAATATAATATAATAAGTAATAACAATTTTAGACTATATATAATGTTATATTTTACAAAATCTATGATAAAATATAATATAACTTATTAATAATACTGACTTCCACTCTTCCAGGTAACACTCAGGGATCTGTGAAACTTTGCAAAGAAACAGACACAATCATATACCAAATTAGGTGCACTAATGACGGCAGAAATGAAGCACAAGTTTGAAAGAATTAAAAAGACAGCAAATCAGAGCAAGGGAGGAAGATAATGAGCTGACAAGCTTGAGAACCAGAGGTAAAGGAGGCATGAAGGTTTACAGTACGCATAAAAAGCTGAAAAACAAAAAAATACATGATTAGTTGTCAGTAGTGCAAACAGTCACATTGTTGCAATCACCTGCTGGAACAATACAACACCTCAAAAAAGCTAAACTGACCTATCCAAGTAAATGGCTCTTCCCACCATCCTCTGGAATGCCTTTCCTCAAAACTTCAGTTTCTAATGTTTCTTCAGTTCCCAGTTGCGTTGCTTCCCATTTAGCAGATTCTGTTATACATTCCTTGTCTTATCCAGGGTCACAGGAAAGCCAGTGCCTAGCCGGTGACACAGGAAGCATGGCAGGGACAACCCTAAACAGGGTTCCAATCCATCACAGAGCACACACTCTCACTAAGGGCACTTTGTAAACTCCAGTTATCTTAACTTGTTTGTCTTTGGACTATGGGAGGAAACCGGAGTACCCAGAGGAAACCCACAGGGCTGACATGCAAACTTCACACAGAATGGACCCAGGCTGTTCCACCTGGGATCGAACCCAGGACCTTCTTGCTGTGGGGCGACAGAGCTACCCACCGAGTCACCGTGCCGCCCCATTCATGCCCAATTCATCGGTTGGAATGTTGTAATATCCCTACCAAAATCAACAAGAAATGCAGAAGGACTTTGTAAGGATAAGAGTTTTCTTATTGCAGAGAAAAACATGAATAAAAACAGAAAAGACATTACTTATACAGTATATACATACATACATACATACATATATACATATATACAGTACAAACATTACATGCATACATAGTTGTTACATATTTTTGTTTGTTAAGGAACACAGACCCTTCCATCCCAGAACAGGTGTGTACCTTGTCAAACAACTTGCTCTGGATCATCTGCCTGACATTTTAATTTCTTCATCAACTGCCAAAAGCTGTCACCAACAGTTCTATCAACTCAAAGAGGCTTTCATTTTGGTGACAATTTATTGAAATCTCTGAAAGCAAATATGCATGTGTATATTTGATAGTGAGGTGTCAAGTGATAACTTAAATCTTTAAATTTTGACAGGTCTAAAGATATCACCCCACACAAAAGCACCTTTTGAAGACAACCTCATGAAATCTAGAGCAAATGAGAATATGAAGTTGTGACATTTAGCATACTATTACTACACATTCCAGTGGAGCAGCCAGCCATTTGTGAACTTCATTTACAGTTAGCCGTTTATCAGATACTCCTATCCAATGGGACTTACAACAGATATGATCTTACAATCAAAGCAATTGTGGACTAAGGGCCTTGCTCATTGGCCCAACAGTTTTAGTTTGGCAGACATGAGGATTTGAGCCCTATACCTTCAGAGCCAAAGTCGAGTACCTTAAGTACTTCACTTCCACAGTCCAGAAACTGTGCTATCTCCTGCTGCTCAGCTCCCCACTGGATCATCATAAAGGCATGTTTAATTAAACCTTTTTCATTGATTCATCAAGGCTATTTAACTAAGTGAAGGACATCTCATGAATAGTACTGTTTAATTCCTGCCCTTACTTTATTTTGGTACTTGTATTAGGACCAGAGTGAAATGTTGCCTAAAAATATTTGTTTTCCCTGTCTTCCTGGAAATCAACTGTGGTATCACAGTTGCTTCTGCTTTATTTGTATTTAAATTAGAATATAATCCCGATTTCGTGGGTTCAAACTGGCTTTTGAAACAGTGTGTGTGTTTTATAAAATGCATGTTCAAAAATGCAAGAAATATTGCTTCATCTTTTATAGTGCATTGTATTTTAAGTTCATTCTGATGTGCAATATTCTTGATTTCATAGCAGTTATATTGTCAAAGAAATTCCCAGGAATTTTTAATATACTGGTTTTCTAGGTGTTACCGCTCACTTTTTTCTTATGATTACACAATTGTAATTAGGTTTATGACAATTTATTTCCAGATTTAAAGCACTGTTGTTATGGCAGATCATGTTAGCAAATTATGGCTTTTAACACTCCATGAAAAATACAGCCATAGTTTGGCAGTGTGTATTGCCAGACTTATGACCATTTTTCACAAACAGCTGAACACTCAGAGGTGCTCTTGTAAAATGTTGGCACTGAAGTTCCCTATTTGCCTAAATTGCTATATAATAGTGTTTTTCTTTGTAAGAAGATCATTTGAATAGTCTGTGTATATTCTTGAAGACTGAACGTCAAACACATCCTCGCTTTTAATTTGCTCAGAACACCTTAATCTTGCAAAAGCTTTTGTAGCTGATTCTCTTTCTTCCTTTAATGTGCTTCCTTCACTTATATCGTCATAACACCTACCTCAAGAGGATAAATCTGCAACTAATTCCTTATTGAAGTGCTCGTGTGAGACTTATGTTATAATATGGTAGCAACAGCGTAGTTAACATAGTAATAGTAAAAAGTATGAAAAAAGTCACACAATAACTTCTGCTCATGAATATTTTGAAATTTCACCAATCAATTATTAAGAGTTCATTGATAATGTTTATTAAGTTTATTGAGTTCATTGGTAATGAACTCAATAAGCAATAATAATGCATTTGCCAAGATTAAAGGGTGTCATGACAGCAGAAGTTGTGCTCTGGTTTCTTCCCACATTCCAAAGACATACGTTAAGTTAACTGGTCACTCTAAATTGCCCCAGTATGACTGTGTCTGACTAGTATTGAGGAAACCTTGCTCCTGTCATGAATAGCCATTATTGTTGGTGTTATCTTACATAAACAAAAAAATACAATTCAACCAAGCATGAAAATAATTTATTAATGAAATGACTCAACTGTGGTCAGTAGTGCTTCCTTGTATTAATGTATTGTCTCTTTTATGTTGTTCATTCACCAGCATTTCTGTCTGCATGATCATCATATGAATGTAATATGTATATGTGGCAGATTTTATACCTTGTATAAAGTCTGTTTTAAGCTATTTCACCTTACACCACTTCAACATTGAGTAATACATAAATAGCAAGAGAGTTAAATATAGTTACAGCAGTTATAATCTGGCTTTCTGTAGAGCCCACATCTGCACCCATCTAAATGGATATTTTGATTGTCTTGGCAATAAATGGACCTCTGTGGTTCCCAATGATGCACATCATCAGTCAGAGGGAGTAACTTGCTGTGAGAGACAGCAAAACTGCAGACATATCTTGGTTCATTAACTAAACTTGCCTTTGTAGAAGTGAGGGTGTTCTTACTTTGCACACACAAAGCATATTAAAGTAAAAATGTACCCCCAGTGATCTTCAATATTCATAATTAATTTGTGGAAATTAGTGCCATACCATACCACATTTGTTTCTTGAAAAGATTCTTTATTTGGCTTATTTGGTTTAATGGTAGAACAAGCAATTTGGTCGATTTGACCATTTTTAAACATTGCGATGCAATAGCTTTGACCACCAATGTCTATTGATCTTTGACTTTTATTATATTAGAGCATATTTTACTCTGACATTGTTATGAAATTAATATAACACATTTAGCACTTAACACTCAAAAGGCAATATGGCTACTTTGACCGTGTACATTTTGAAACTATGAATGGCATTATGAGCGTCTCCCCAAGCCAGCTTTTTATCACCATTCCAGCACATCATTAGTTATTGCCATGACAACGTGGCTACAATTTAACTCAGAAAACATCCTGTAGATGGCCAGTGGCTGTCTTCAGTGCTCACATATTTTTCAAGGCATGCACCAATGAGGATATTTCATGAAGGAATTTCATTCTAAAATTATCTAACAAATTCTGTGCAGATTACACAAAAGCAAAGGACGTGCAACCAGAACTTCGTTATCCCACACTACCACAGCAGCAGAGTACAAAATAAGGAAGCAGTGCCAAGTGAATAGACACTGCAAACAAAACAAAACTCAAGGTATTTGTATCAAATATCATAAAGCAGGTTGTGTGAGGTCAGGTCAGAGTTACGTGTGTTCAGTGACTGTTATTAGTCTGGCTGTACGTCAGCCCGCATGAAGCTCACAAAACAAAAATGACTAGTCACATTACACACAACGTTTTCCATGATAACCTATTAAATAACATTTTTGCTGTTTTTATTGAATAATTAAGTTCCTTTCAAGGACTCAGTATGATTTAATCTAATGCTATAGCCACTTGCCATACTGTTCTAACCCTTTAGCTTACTATTTAGGTATTCACATAGATGTAAAAAAGCTTTCACTTTGTAATGAAATCTTTTTGTAACTTTTAAGTACTATAGTTCTGCATATTTGCAAGAAGTTTTTTAAAATGTTGATGTTGTAGAAAAATCTTAGCTCTGTACCTGGGCATGTTAGCTCTGTACCTGAGCCATTAGCGACGCCCAGCTCTGTACCTGAGCATGCCGTGCCTCTTAGCTCCATACCTGAGCATGTTAGCTCCGTACTTGAGCCGCTAGCAATGCCTAGTCAAGTCAAGTCAAGTCAAGTCAGATCTGTTTATATAGCGCCTTTCACAATGGAGCATTGTCTCAAAGCAACTTTACAAGTTTAGATTATCTCCTAATATCTATGTCCAATCCTAAATTGAGCAAGCCTAGGGCGACAGTGGCAAGGAAAAACTCCCTAAGTGCCTAGCTCCGTATCTGAGCCGCTGCGCCTCTTAGCTCTGTACCTAAGCATGTTAGCTCCGTACCTGAGCTGTTAGTGCCTTTTAGCTCCATACCTGGGCACGTAGCACCTCTTAGCTCTGTACCTGAGCACGTTAGCTCCGTACCTTAGTCGTTAGCGCTGTGAGCCCTGAGCCAGTTAATCAGAGTTATTCAGTTAATCCGAGTTCTGCTTTGGACGTGTTGTACCCTACACTCCCATTTAGCCCCTATTTAAAGGTGCGTCCTGCCTACTGGCGCCATCTCGTACGCTCAATCCTGAGTGTGTTAGACAGGCTAAGGGAGTTTCTGGTCATGCTTAGGGATGTCAGGACACCATCCCTTGGGGGGGGTATTATCAGGAGTCACACTCCCTACGCTAAGGGGTAGCGTTGACTTGCTGTTTGGCTTGGGCAGGCTTGGTGCAATTGGCAACACCTGTTAGTCAGGCTATTTGAGTGTCCTGACAGGTGTTGCATCCTTGACTGAACCTGAGACCTCACCTGTCTCACGTGCATTTATCGCGTCTTTGTGTTTGTTAGGGAAATTAGGTAGCTGGCGGTTTGAAGACCATCAGCAACAGTGCAGTTTAGAGACCGGAGTAACCTGGTCAGAGCTTAGAAGCCAAAGTAGAGTCAGAGTCCTTACACTTTGCCCCCATTTCCTCTATAATTTTGCCAACTTCCTCAGCGGCTTTGACCCGCTTGTTGTTGCGATGTGCACCCCCAGCCTTCTCACTCTCTTGCTGCCAGCCATTCAGGCTTTATTTCTCCTCTTCCTCACCACGATCGTGGGAAGTAGTGCTCCACATGCGATCCCCATTTAAAAGGACGCAGTGCTGCCGACTCAGCCTCATCCTTTTCACTTCCACGTCCCTCTCATGCTCTGTGTATGGAGAACCATGAGTCACCTTCACAGCGATCTGCTCAGGTTCCGTCGCTCTGTGCAGACACGGACCCGTTTACGCCGTTTGCGTAGCAGAGCCACGCTGTTTGCGCTGCTCAGCTTAGATTGCGCTGAGCATTTTTTTGTTTGTTTGTTTTAGTTTCTGTTTCTTTTTTCTTCAGTGGTTGAGTGGTGTGTTCAGTTTACAGAGCGGCAACCAGCGCATCCACCCAGGGTTCCATCCTCAGCCACTGAAGTTATTTTCTTTGTTGTTTTATTTACTTTCTTTTTAGTGTGTATTTAGTTTCTTTCTTTTGGTTATATTTTGGTTCACCTATTCCATCTGTAGCTAACTTCATTTGGGTCCTAAAACATTTTGTATTTTCTATTTTCACAGTTCGCCTAGTTTATAATATGGCAGACCACAACAAAATGTGCTTGAGGTAGAATTTTCCTTTAAGATCATGGGTTTATATGCACAAACTTAATATGATAATTGAAATGTGAAATCTTGTGAGAAGTCAGTAAGAGATTTTTCATCATCCTACCAAGAAAGAAATAGTTAAGGGAAAGAGATTTAAATTTGGGGGAAAAAAAGCTAGAAGCAGTAAGCTGGAAAGGAATAAATATTAAAGAGATAATAACAGTTAAGTAAAGATATTTAAGAGTTAAAATACGACAGTAAGTAGTGAGATAAGGATATCTACAGTGAGAAAGAACCCTGCTTAAAAATAACAATGTGTTTTGGATACGGATATGCTGATACCAATCAAGTTCTATGTTGAAATCTTTGCTGTTTTTTAGCAAGGAAAATCAGCGAGAATGTAACGGCGGCTTAGCGGAAGGAGACACACGCGGCAACTGAATCAAACTCAAGTGGCGTTTATTAGAAGCAATAGGCGAACTCGTAGGGACATGGGAGGCGGACGTATGTGCAAGTGCTCTAGGTTTATTTATAATGAACATAGTGATATAAAACACAAACAAACCTAAACTAACAAAGAGGACAATCAACAAGCAAGAACACAAAGGACAGGCTAATAGGCTAACAAGACAATAGGCTAACATCAGACAAGCAAAGCTAACACCTCCAAACACAGAACACAGCAAAACCGAAGACAACTATAAACTGCAAAGCACACAGAGTAACAAAGACCAGGATACAAAGGGACAAGACAAAGTAGAAAAGACCAACCAGCATAGGAACCAGGAGACAGGAACCAGGAGACAAGCATAATGTGATAAAGCCAGACAAGGAAGTGCACAGGAAGCGGGGTATATATAGAGGACAGACCAGCAGGTGGGGCTGTGGGAAGCAGAAAGCAGGGGGAGCTACACAAGATGGATGCAAGCTGAAGGGCTTGCATCCTCGTTACAGTAGTACAGGAACAGTCCAAGGTCGGGAAATGGGAGATTCAAAAAATACATGCACACGCACATTTTATATACATTATCAATAACTGAATAATAATAAACTGAAATAATAAGGAAGATCTCTCCACTCTGAACATTTTCTAACTCCACACTTGGGCCCAAACCTGAACTGTCCCGTGACAAAAGGCTCTGATCTGCTAAGTCCTTGTATTTTAAGTCGTCTTTCCTCCTAGCAGTGCAGACATTTTGCCCACACACAAACATATATACAGTTACCTTAGAATTTTTTTTTTGTGAAAGTCATGTTAAAATTGGGGGCAGCATGGTGACTCAGGGGTAGCACTGTCGCCTAACAGCGAATAGGTCCTGGGTTCAGTCCCAGGGGGAGCGGTATTGGTCCTTTCTGTGTGGAGTTTGCATGTCCTCCCCATTTCCCTGTGAGTTTACTCTGGGTGCTCTGGTTTCCTTCCACAGTCCAAAGACATGCTTTAGGTTAATTGACTATGCTAAAGTGGCCCTAGTGTGTAAGTGTGTGTGCCTTATGATGGATTGGTGACTGTCTAGGGTTGTTTCTGCCTTGCGCCTTATGCCGGCTAGGTACCGGCTCTCCCACGGCCCTGTCCAGGATTAAGCAGATAAGAAAGTGAATGAATGAATGAATGTTAAAATAGGACCCTCAGATAAAAAAATCTAAAGCAAATGATGGATGGGTAGAACTCTGACCTGGTGAAACATTACAAGCGATAGAAAACATTAATTAATTCTGTGATTTTCATTGTGTGCCTCTTTACACACAAAGGTGGTGGGGGAGAGCTGTGTGAAGTGATAAAGATATGGAAAGTGCAGAGCTTGTGAGAGAGGGCATTCATAACTTTGATTATAAGAGTAATTTTTCATCAATCAAAGCACTTTCTTCAAAGAATAAAAAGACATATATTGGCTTGCACATTTGATTAGAGATACAGGGAGAGAAAAGAATGAAGCAAAAGGGGGCATTTGTGGAAAGGCAAGAGTGCTGAATGAAAATTAAAGTGGATAGGAAGATTGTTCTCTGTCACAGTCCTCTTTTTAAAGTAAGATGAGAGTTAATAGAGTAGCTTTGTTGTCAGGCACGGCAACCTGATGGATGGGCTGCATGTCTGTATGCGTGTGTGTGTGTTTGTGTGTGTGTGTGTGTCTCTGTGTGTGTGTGTGTGTGTGTGTGTGTGTGTGTGTGTGTGTGTGTGTGTTTATGTATGTTGGTGAGCACGTTAAGCAGTGCTTATTTAGAGAGTATAAATGCCGATGTCTCTCTGTGCTGATAATATTTTACTTTAACATGACTGAAAATCATACGCTTTACATTTATTTGAAATCTATACCATTGATATTGATTTACATACAATGAGGGAGGTATTGCACGTTTGTAAGAAAACCCATCATATACAAAGTCTAAGACAAAGTAGTACATTGAAGAGCAGTAGAACATATTGTCTTGACCAAATTACAGGTAGTCCGCAATTTATGATGGGAATATGTTCCAACCAATCCACCATAACTTGAAATTATCATAGGCCGGGGAATTTAATATATACCGTATGTATATCATAGCATAGCATACCTTAAAGATGCTTAAAACATAACTGCAACCATAGCTTTTCCTCACTACATTTCCCAGCGGGCATCACTCTCGCAACTGATTACTTCATGCACTGCCGAGTTCCTCATCAGAATGAGGGAGAGTATTGTACTGCGTATCGCTTGCCTGGGAAAATCCTAAATTCAGAATATGGTGTCTGGTAAATATGTATTTATGTGTATTAACAGATTCCCATCAAAGTTGAAATATTGCAAGTCAGGCCATCGTAAAACGGGGAGTACCTGTAAATTTTCTGGCATATGTAAAATCTAAATGAGCAACTGTCTGGTCAGTGTCAAGCTACCACTCTTGGGTTCTTAAGCAATGTCGATCACTTTGACCCCTTAAAAGCCTTTTAACTGTGAAACAAAATAAAGTCCTATTTTTATGGATGAAAAAAATGTACATAAATTTTTGAAAAAGAACACGAGTATATTAATAATGTCTCACATCGAGTCCGAAACAGACGGACTGCAACGTTGCATACATTTTTTTATTGGAGCATGTTCTAATTTCTGCATTATTCGGATGCATTGCAGGCTGGTAAGTCTGGGTTGTTAAGCAGAACAGCTCATCCTGCTCGTAACCAACCACAAAAGATTATATGACAACAAGCATCAAGCTGACAATAAAAACATAGATATTAAAGAAACTATCTGGCAGAATATAGCTGAAAGGCTGAGGAATGATGGTGAAACATCACAGTGACTGTATGGAACTGTTTTCTTATTTATCTAAGTGCATTCTAAACTGTTCATGCCCACAAGAACACAAACTATAGCTTCTTGCACTAATCTTTGCCCGTTTCTTTGGCTTTTTTTGTTGACGATGTGAAAAAGATACATACCCAGCCATCACCGCGTCTTAAGACATCTTGACAGGCTAAGATAAAACGTCTTGAGACATTTGTTATACTAAGACGTCTTGACGGACTGAATGAAGACATCTCTGTGTCTTGAGACATGAAAGTTAGTGTCTTAAGACATGGAAGTAATAATTTCGTGCGTCTTGAAGACGAGGCATGTCTCTCCATAATGACAAAGTGAAAACAGATTTTTTGTAATTTTGCTAATTTAATGAAAAGGAAAAACTAAAATTTTTGCATTTATTACAGTCTTCATAGGTACAATACAACAAGGTTTGGACAACTGGATTTTGGGATTTTCTGCTGCTCTTCTCTGCAGATCCTCTCAAGCCCTGTCAGGTTGGACAGCCATTGGCTTCAAGTTAGGGCTCTGGGTGGGCCATTCAAGAACATCCAACGAGTTGTCTCTAAGACACTCCTGTGTTGTCTTGGCTCTGTGCTTAGAGTCATTGTCTTGTTGGAAGGTGGACCTTCGGCCCAGTCTTCTGTCTGGTCACTCTGCCATAAAGCCCAGATTGGTGGAGTACTGCAGTGATGGCTGACCTTCTGGAAGTTTCTCCAATCTGCACACAGGATCTTTGGAGCACAGCCAAAGTGACCACTGGGTTCTTGGTCACGTCTCTTACCAAGACCCTTCTCCCCCGATTACTTATTTTGATGGGGAGGCCAGCTCTAGGAAGAGTCATGGTTGCTCCAAACTTCTTCCATTTAAGAATTATGGAGGCCACTGTGCACTTGGGAACTTTCAGTACAGCAGATTTTTTGTAGTCTTCTCCAGATCTGTGGCTTCACACAATCCTGTCTCTGAGCTCTACAGGCAGTTCTTTCCTCCTCATGGGTTGGCTGAGTTTTTGCTCTGATTGTTACGTGCCGCGGCTGAAGTGGGATGTGGGCGGATCGGAACTACATTGCCCACAATCCCACACACAGGCAAGATGGCCGCAGCCGCACCTGAATCGTGTTTGCTTTTGATTTGGAACACTATTTAAGTGGGACTCGCACACAGCTGTGTTGTGGGAGCATTAGCTCTGGTTTATGCGTTTTTCGCCTGCACATTTACTCACTCTCCAGCGTTCCTTTGGGATTACCGTTACCTTTTCCGCTTCTGGATTACTATTGTTTTTTCTACCATGTGCTGGATTATTTCCGTTTTGCTTGCGGTTCCGTCCGTTGGACTCTGCGCTTCTCCTCCTGCGGTCCTTGCCCTTTTATGGCTGTGCGAATGCGCCCAATCCAGTAAGTGCTCGTTCAGGGATTATTCGATTGTTTACATTTACATTTACAACACTCAGCAGACGCCCTTATCCAGAGCGACTTACAATTGGTACAATCTTACAATCCAAGCAATTGTGAGTTAAGGGTCTTGCTCAAGGACCCAACAGTGGCAGCTTGGCAAAGGTGCCACAAAAGGTGGGATTTGAACCCTGGACCTTCTGGTCCAGAATCCAGTAACTTAACCACTAGGCTACCAGAGTCCCACCAGAGATTATTTCTGTGTGTTTGCTCCATTGTACCTGGGTATTGTGCTAGCCGCGTTACTGCTCCGTTGTGTCCGGTTGCTACCGCTTAGTGATGGGAATTCCGGCTCTTTTCAGGGAGCCGGCTCTTTTGGCTCGGCTCACTAAAAAGAGCCGGCTCTTTTGGCTCCCTATTGGCTCTTTAGATTGTTTGTAGCTTAATTTATTACCATTAATCATCTCTCTCTCTCTCTCTCTCTCTCTGTGCTCCCAATCAGGAACCGGCTCCCGTCGTTCATTTCGAAGAGCCGGCTCGGTCGCGACCGACACATCACTACTACCGCTAGCCTTGTTAGTTTCTCCCTGTTAGCTTTTCTAAGTTGGCAATAGCTTCCTATAGCTTCTCCAGGCCGGCGTTAGCTCCCGTTAGCTTCTCTAAGTCTGCAATAGCTTCTTATAGCTTCTCCAGGCCGGCGTTGGCTCCCGTTAACTTCTCCAGTCAGCGGTTGGCTGTGTCTCCCTTGGTTGTGGTTGTTGCCTTTTATATTGGTAGTGAATATATATTATGTGAACATGTGCGATTGATTGTTGTCTAATATTGATACAATATATACTTAAAAAATAGTTTAATTATTTTAGTTGTATGATTTGTGCTTAAATAATGCATAGATAATTTTATTTGGTAACATTTATCAAATAAAAATTGCAATATTTATTTAATTATTCAAACTTAGTAACTGAAAATGTCAAACAGAAAAAAATAATAAAATCTACTTCATAAAACATCACAATGTACTTATTATTTTGATGACTGTCTATGAAAAAATGACTGAATTAATTTAAATAAATGTAACTTGTAAATTAAATATAATTAAGTACCATTTGCTTAATATTCAATGTTTATTGTATGATTTTTTTTTTTTTTTTTTTTTTTTTTTTTCAGTTGGAGTCATGAAGCCCTCTTTCAAGACATTTCAAGTTCTGAAGCAGTACGGCAATAATTCTGATATTGTAGCAGAAACACTGTTTTTTTTTTTTATGTTAAATTTCATAGTAAATACATTTTACTTAATACTGCCAAGTTATTATAGCAGTAACATTTAAAGTACTAATGCACATTGTTATGAGGATTTTTTTCAAGTGAAATATACAAGTTATTTTTTCATTGTATTTATAAGCACATTTCAAGTTTGCTATAAAGACTGTACAGTAGATGGAAAACAGTGTAAGCCGTCTACATATAAAATGTCAGTAAGGTATCTGAAAAATGAATAAAATGACTATATATATATATATATATATATATATATATTAAAAAGATATTTAAATACACAACATTACAATAAAATTGAGGAAAAAATAAATGGATCACTAGATAGAAGCAATTTATTTATCTGCAAATTATCAATGTAGTATGTATATTAATATTAAGGATTAATATTAAAAAATATTTATAAAATAAAAGTAGATTTGTATAAAAATAATTATGCATCTTACATCTTGAGACGTTCTTATAGTCAAGAAGTCTTAAGATGCATGTCTATAGACATGTCTTAAAGACATGCCTCAAGATGTCTTAAGACATGCCTCATAATGTGTCTTAAGACATCTCAAGACATGGTGATGGCTGGGTATATACGGCAAAATCTTAAGAGAAGGGACATTAAAGGAAGCAAAAGCAGACAGGGAGCTTTCAGTGGTCCCACTACATTTGTGTCAAAAAGTCATACTTGGTTTGAATGGGCCTTTAATATGCTATACGCTGTAAATGTGACCACCTTCTTCTTCACTAAATATCATATGTCATGGAACATAAATCTACACTTCAAAAAGATTAGCTAAGTACAAGAACTAAACACTGAATTGGTCAGAGCCAATTTACTTGCTATGAATATCCCCATCACACAATGGCTAATCCCTGGCCCATATTACAGAGTAAAAAAATAATAATAGGTCTCTCTGCAATGTAACTCAACACATAATGACTTTTATTGACAAAAGTGAGAAAAAAGGTATCTTCAGCTCTGCTTTTGTAGAAACATCAGCTGACCTAATGTATGTCTTCTGAATGTTGGGTGTCAGTACAAACACTGAGATAATATGTAACTAAACATAGGAAAGAACTCCAAATCTTTGCCACTCTTTCACCCCAATTGGCATTAGCTAGAACCAAAAATGAAAATATATTCATCTGTTCTCAGGGTTACTTTAACAAACTAAGACATTGGCAAGTAATTTACTGAGCAGGAGAAAACCCATCATATACCTTTAAAAAAGTGGAAATACTGCGACCACTGAAACATTGTGTATCAGACTCAGTGGCTTTATTTCTACAACCCTAAATCACAAAAGGTTGGGAGAGTATGGAAAATGCATATAAAAAACATGTTTCCTACATTTACTTTGACTGTTATTTGATTGCAGACAGTATGAACCTGAGATGTTTCATGATTTGTCTGGTCAATTTCATTTCATTTGTTAATAAACATCCATTCCTGCATTTCAGGCCTGCAACACATTCAAAAAAGTTGAGCGATTTAGTAATTAATTTAAAAAAACTAAATAATTGTGTGATTTCAAAGAGGTGATGTCAACAGGTGACTGTAATCCAGACATCCAGAGTCCTTGATGAGCAAAGATGGCCGGAGGATCTCCAGTTTGTCAACAAATGCATGAGAAAATTGTTTAAATGTTCCTCAAAGAAAGATTGGATGGGATTTGCATATTTCACCTTCTACAGTGCATAATATAATTAAACGATTCAAGGAATTGGGAGGAATTTCAGTGCATAAAGGGCAAGGGCACAAGCTTAAGCTGTACGCCTGTGATGTACTTCGTCTTCTTGCTGGGCCACAAGCATGAATAATGAATGTAATTACAGAACATACACTGGATAGGTCAGTACTACAGTGAATTTACACACGTATTAAAAACCAACTAACTACATTCCAAGATTTCATTACATCAAAAACACAGCTAATTGTGAAATTTCAGATATTGTTTAATTTAAGCGCTCTAGGATAACATGCCTTTCTAAATAAACAGAAATTTGTATTGTACAATGACCACTTGCAAAATCTGGTTTAAATTTGCAAGCATATTATTATTATTACTTTGCATGTAAATTAGATTTTGCAAGTGGTCATTGTAAATACAATATTTACTGTATACAGTACTTACAAAATGGTTGCTTGCAGGATGATATCCCAAAACAAAATTTGGAAAGCAAGCAAAAGGAAGCAATTTACCATAATGATTTACAAACGTTATCTGATATAGCAATTGTACAGTTATTTAAAACAAATTACAAGAAACAAAGAAACCAAATTTGCCACTGCACAGTAGTGTGGAGCAGGCTAATGAGCCAGTTAGCAGGATTTATATAGAGATTCCCAAATGGATTATTATTTATTTCAGGAAAATGTCCAGGCATAGTTCACTTTTATTTTCACCATCTTTTTTTTTAATTTGTACTAAGTTTAAAATGTTTTTATTTTACACAGGGAGTTTCCCAATCCATTGTAAACCCATATGAAGTGGAATACTTCCCAAGTTATCATGCTAATCTGATGTCTCAAAGTCCAATTTTAGTTGGTCTATGCATCTTAAACCTGACTAAGAAAGTCAAATTCTGTGTGAGGTTACGCTCACATTGTAAGTAAAATTATTAATTGTCATAATTAATTGTAAAAACAATTGTCAAATATGGGTGTGGCTTATTTCCTTTGGCTAATACTTTTGGAAATTCCCCTATATAATTTATGAACGTGAAGTGTGTAGAACATTTTTTGTTTTTTATTTGTTTTTTGTGGAAATGCAGAATCTCTGCTTTCTGGGAAGGCTGAGGAAAGCTCATCTCCCATCTCCCATCCTCACTAGATTCTACAGAGGGACTATTGAGAGCATCCTGATGAGCTGCACCACTATCTGGTTTGGGTATTGCACCGCCCCTACAAAACCTTACAGAGGATAGTGAGGACAGCTGAGTAGGTAATGGGTGTGTCTCTCCCCTCTATCATGGACATTTACAACACACACTGCATATGCAAAGCCACCAGGATTGTGGATGACACACCCCTCACACTCACTGTTCACACTCCTGCCATCTGGAAAGAGGTACTGAAGCATTCAGGTTCACACAATCAGACTCTGACCAGCAGGTTCTTTCCACAAGCCATCAGACTCCTCAATAACCAGAGACTGGAATAAACACCACTTGCACACACCTCAATAAGATACAATTCACATACATTCACACAAAGCAAAAGCAATCCTTTATGCACATTTGTCTTTCTGCTGCTAAAAATGTTCAATACTATTCAATTACTGTATCGTGTTCATTCTATACTTTATCCTTCACCTTTAACTACCTCAAAATAGAATAGTTCCTAGTAATTTTTACTGCCTACTTTATGTTTTTCTCATGTGTTGTTTGGTTTTGTTGTACTGTCTGCACTATATTGCACATGTTGCACACATGTACTTTAAGTAGTGTTTTTTGTAGTAAAGAACTGTGCTTTCCTTTGTAGATGTCACGCCCACCGGCCGCACCTGTTAAGCACGCGCACCTGTTGTTCATTTCCCTTGTCATCCCCGCACTATAAATACCCGCACACAGCTCACTCCGGCGTGTTTCCACGATGTACCTACCCTGTCTCACCACCCTGTCTGTTTCATGTATAAATAAAACCACCTTACCTGTCAGTGGCTCGCGTTTGTCTCCTGCTTCTCATCCGCCCCCCGGCGTTACAGTAGACTTATGTAGCTAAGGAATACCTGTAGGTCCTGGAGAAATATTGTTTCGTTTCACTGTGTACTCTGTTTATTATTGGAATAACAATAAAACCAGACTTTGACTTTGAAATTGCTTTTTTTCTGTCTGTGTTCTTATCATTTTAGCTTTTCTTGTGCTCCAGGTCATAACACAGCTCATTTACCTTGAAAGAAAGTACAGAAATAGTGCATTTTTTATGTACTAATAATTTACCATCATTGAGAAAAATGGAACAAAATCCATGAATACAAATCAAATAGGGAATAGTCTGCTTTGTAGCAGTGACAGGATACAGATACACTCCAAGACAGACAAAGACAAAGATAATTATAAGTTCAAATAAGATATGCTTTTACTGTATTGGTCCCCAATACATTTAGGGGAAATCCAGGTGTTAACAGCAGTGATATAGATAATAAATACACTCATTGATGGAAAAAAAATAATAAAACAGATAGAAATGTCAGATTAACTACAAAGTTTCAAACCTTCTATGGCATTAACATCAGCACAAAATCTGTGTTCCGGGACGCTTCATGGCATGGGTTTCCATAGCTGAGCAGCTGCATGCAAGCCTTGCATCACAAAGCACAATGCCAAGCGTCAGAGTGGTGTAAAGCACCATTAGAACTAGAATGGAGACTGTGATCCAGGCCCATTCAGTCAACATCATTGTCTGACCTCACCAATGCTCTTCTGGATGAATAGGAAAGAAATTCCCTAAGATACACTCCAAAATCTTGTTTAAAAGTCTTCCCAGAAGAGTGGAATCTGAAAAAGTAGGACCAACTCAGTTTTAATGTATACATTTGTATAGAATTTGAATGGGATGACATAAAAGCTCCTATAGCTGTAATGTGTAGGTGTCCCAATACTTTTGTCCATATTGTGTATATCTGCTGTCAGGTAAAAGGCTCCACGAATAAAGCTGTCCAGCTGTAAATGTGTCTTGTCACGGCCGTTCATGAGAAACACACACTTCTTTTTTAAACTTACTAAATTCCATAATTATGTTGTATGGACAAATTTCATTTATATTGTATTAAGAAGTAACTACAGTTTACAGAAACAGGAAAGCGTTTATATGAAGTTGCAGTTGGTAAAGACTGACGCTAATAGCCTATATTAACTGTTATTAAAGGCTATACAACTGAAAAATAGATTGCTCATAATATATCTGATATTTTTTTTTTTGCCTGGCTGTCAGTTTAACTGCTATCTATGTTATGAATAGGCAGTTATTTCTTTAATACCCCCTGACTCCTCTAACTCCACTTCATTTTCTCTAGAACATACTTCATGTCCCTTGTAAAAAAGGTTTCCACTACATGTTCAACATCCTACACACAGCTGCACTGATGTAGTTAGTTTGAAATATTTTAAAACCTCAAAATACACATAACATATCAAATTTATATGTAATGTTAAATAAAATATTTTTTTAAAACTTGCCCATGCTCTTGAATAGACACAGTGTTCTGTAAGTGAAATTTAATTTTTAAATATAAAAAAAATAACACAGAGTAAATTGTCATATTAAAATTGTCAATTAAATCCCTAAAACAATAAATAAATAAAGTGCTAAAATGGCTTTGGAACTTGTCCTCACCTTCAATAACACGATATATGAATATATGTTCTTGCTCCCATGTCCTGCTGTGATGTCATAGCAGGTTAACTAGCTAACTGCTGATAAATGTAATTAGTTTGCATTTATCACAGGTAGTGATAAATACAAGTGGCACTTTAGTTGTGGAGTTTTGATTTGCATCATCATATACTCATTACAACATAAGGCAGAAACTTCAATCAAAAGTGACAAAGGTGCTAGAAATAAACCTGAACAACGTAATACAATGTATAATGTATTACACAATTTAAGGCATACTTTCATCAAATGAGTTAATATTATTCAAACTAGTCAAAGCTGATAAGTTTCCTATTGTTAATGTTAGCTGTCTATTTAACTGCATCCAAAGTATAAGTGCATAAGTAAGCTTGCATTTTAAGTAGATAAAAGTGGGGTTTTAGTCATGTAATAATTGTCAAATTCTTAGTGATTTATTTAACAGTGAAATGTAACATAACAATAGACTTTGGTTCACTGATTACGCATGTAGGTATTCTAGGTGCCACCTTGTCTTGATATCTATATATATAGAGATTATTCTATACACACACACAGTTTGCAAAAAAAAATAAAAAAAAGTTTAACAACACCTTTTTAAACTTAATCTTTTTAATCTGTTAAAGATTAAGTTTATCAAGGTTCTGTTAAACTTAATATAAACATAAACATAACTAAAGTTGAAATTGACTAATACTGTTTAATTAAATCAACTCTCTGTTGATAATATTTAATATTTTTTGCAAATGGAAATATCAGGTTTACAAAAATATTTTTTGAATCTTCACCAACAATTTCAATGATTACATTTTACTGTCTCATGCACGGTATTGCATTGTAGAGCACTGGTTTCAAAATGGCATAACAAAACAGATTGTGAAAATCTATTGTTGTTCTCATCTCTGTGAAGGGCTCCAAAAGCCTTTGGCTGAAATTCCTCCTATTAACTACGACGTCAAACACCTGCAAAGTTGTAAATGTTTGATGACCAGAACAGTTGATAATATGAAATAAAAATAATTGAATATTTTTCCTAAACCAATGCATTGTTTATGGATTTATTAAAACACTGAACCCTAAAATGTACATATTTTAATAGTTTGTAAAATCAATACTTTATAAGTTATCAGCACATTAGTTCACTTTTAAATTCGCATTTATATCCTCCCTCAATGTCTCTGCCTTTTTACCTGCATGCACGCACACACGCACGCACACACACACACACACACACACACACACACACACACACACACACCTGTTTTTGAGGATATTGAGGATGCATATTCATCCCCTGACATAATTAAGGCAGTTATATAGTACTAAGCTTAGGGCTATACTTAACCGTTTAATGTGTTTTTTGATTTTTAAAAAGGCAGTTTTATTTTATTTAATTTTATTTTTTGAAATAAAAAAGTTAAATTAACAAGAGAAATAACAAGGCTTTCCTTGTGGGAACTAGCAAAATGTCCCCATAACATTAAAAAGCTCAGATCATTCTATCCTTGTGGGGATATTTTGTCCTCAGTCAAGTGAGGTCAAGTGATATGTACATGACATGACCAGCCCACACCCACACACATTACAAAATGGCAAATAAAAAAAAGATGTCTAAAATAAGTCCAAAATATGTTGGACTGCATAGTAGAGACCTATTGCATTTAACAGTGTTCTATGCATAGGCGATGCCAGGAAATCTGCCAATGCATTTGATTAAATCCAGTTTTAAGACCTGCTCAAAGCAATTTCCAAAGAGGCTCTGTTGCTTAGGGCGGGTGAGTGGAGTGCATGGCTGATAAACAATGGGTAGCTAATGCAGCTGTTCAAGATCCAGATGTGGCGTTAGCCTCAGGGAAATACCTGCATAATTGCACAGCCAGCCAGCAATATTAAGGAGCATCTTTCAATAAGACTGAGTTAATTTGCATACAGTACAATACAAACATGAGCCATTCTCTTTTAGCCGTTTATCAGTTTACTCAGTCTAGCTATGACTTGCATGTACTTACTAACAGATAAACATAACAGGTAAATATAGACCAGAGTTCCATACATTATTCAGTGATGGATGAACGAATTTATTTTTAGCAGTGAGAAATGAAGTTTGTATGTGATTTATTATTATTATTATTATTATTATTAAGGTCTTTTGGAATCCTTAAGATCTTCAGCACAGTGGTGGCATCTGCCTTAATTTATGGAGTGGTCTGCTGGGGTAGCAGAATTTCTAACACAGGACTGGATAAAATCATTAAGAGTGCCGGTTCTGTTCTGGGATGTCCTCTGGACACAGTGTAGTTCATGGGAGAAAAAAGGATGCTAATGACGTTACCATCAATGATGGACAATGACTCTCGCCCCATGCATCAGTCTCTAGCAGTACTTGGCAGCTCTTTCAGTGATAGACTGCTTCACCCCAAGTATGCGAATGAGTGCTATTGGAGGTCTTTTGTCCCTCTGCAGTTAGACTACAATCACTACTCTCAATAGACCACCTCTCCTCCATCCACCACCATCTGACTTCACAGCTATGGACTATAACTATACTGCTTACCAAGTGCAATATATGATACATGCAATAATGATAATGTGGAATTCCTAACTTCTGATGTCCAATTCTGATGTGCATTTTTGTGTATAGATATACAGTGGGGCAAAAAAGTATTTAGTCAGCCACTGATTGTGCATGTTCTCCTCCTTAGAAAGATGAGAGAGGTCTATAATTTTCATCATAGGTACACTTCAAACACAGAACTAGAGACAAAATGAGAAAAAAAATCCAGAAAATCACATTGTAGGAATTTTAAAGAATTTAATTGTAAATCATGGTGGAAAATAAGTATTTGGTCACCCACAAACAACCAAGATCTCTGGCTCTCACAGACCTGTAACTTCTTCTTTAAGAAGCTCTTCTGTCCTCCACTCGTTACCTGTATTAATGGCACCTGTGTGACCTCATTATCTATATAAAAGACACCTGTCCACAGCCTCAAACAGTCAGACTCCACGCAACCATGGCCAAGACCAAAGAGCTGTTGAAGGACACCAGGAAGAAAATTGAAAACTGCAGCAGGCTGGGAAGAGTGAATCTACAATAGACAAGCAGGTTGGTGTGAATAAATCAACTGTGGGAGAAATTGTAAGACATACAAGAGCATTGATAATCTCCCTTGATCTAGTGCTCCACGCAAGATCTCATCCCATGAGGTCAAAATGATCATGAGAACGGTGAGCAAAAATCCCATAACTAAATGGAGGGACCTGATGAATGACCTGTAGAGAGCTGGGACCAACGTAAGAAAGTTACCATCAGTAACACACTACGCCGAGAGGGACTCAGATATTGCCAGTGCCAGGCGTGATCCCCTGCTTAAGCCAGTGCACATGTCCAGGCCCATATGATGATCCAGAAGAGGATTGGGAGAATATCATGTGATCAGATGAAACCAAAATAGAACTTTTTTGGTAAAAACTCAACTGGAGGAAAAAAGATGCTGAGTCGCATCCCAAGAACACCATACCTACTGTGAAGCATGGGGGTGGAAACATCATGCTTTGGGGCTGTTTTTTCTGCAGAGGGTGTTAAGGGAAGAATGAACTGGGCCATGTTTCATGAGATTTTAAGCCAAAACATCCTTCCATCAGTGAGAGCATTGAAGATGGAACGTGGCTGGGTCTTCCAGCATGACAATGATCCCAAACACACCGCTTGGGCAACGAAGGAGTGGCTCCGTAAAAAGCATTTCAAGGTCCTGGAGTGGCCTAGCCAGTCTCCAGACCTCAACCTTATAGAAAATTTGTGGAGGGAGTTGAAAGTCCGTGTTGCCCCAAAACATCACTGCTCTAGAGGAGATCTGCATGGAGGAATGGGCCAAAATACCAGCTACAGTGTGTGCAAACCTGTAGTATTAAGTGGAACCAAATTTATTGACCAAATACTTATTTTCCACCATGATTTACAATTAAATTCTTTAAAAATCATACAATGTGATTTCCTGGATTTTTTTTTCTCATTTTGTTGAAGTGTACCTATGATGAAAATTACAGACCTCTCTCCTTTTTATCTAAGTAGGAGAACTTGCACAATCAGTGGTTGACTAAATACGTTTTTGCCCCACTGTATACAGGTACTTATAGATAAAAATGGTGATCATGGTGATGAACGGAACTAACATCACTCATAATAAACTGATACACATACAAAGCAGCTACACAGCAAATGGGAAACAAAAGCAACACCCGATCGCTAGTACAAACTCACAAACACTGAGTAAATAATCAAGGAAGGCTTCATGGATCAAAGCGGAAGCTTGTGTTGCAGTTTTAAATGGAGCTGACGTCACTAGGCAGGGTAAAACGCTGAAAGCATGGCAAAAGTAAAGAGCCAGTTGCACCGGAATCTGACCTTAATACCTGATTACCTCACAGCAAAGCTTCTACCTTTTCTTCCTCTACAAAGTAAAAAAAGTTACCATCTTTCCCTAATACCTTGCACCAAAATCTGACGGTGTGAACGCCAAGTAACAGCAAAGGTGCAACAAGAGACACTGCTCTCAAATAGCCTTAAATACCTAAATGAGCAGGTGTCTCTAGTCAGCTGTAATCAGCACCAATTGTAGTCGGAATATGCGTTCTGGGGACTGCTGTCCTAATCCCAGCATTTGCCCTCTAGTGTCGAGCCACAGAACTGCGTGGTTCCTAACAAATTGTTTTTAAACATTTCAATTATTTTCGCACACATTTGTTGATAAACTGGATCCTCTGATCACCTGTACTCCTCATATACTCAGCCTTTTGTGGATGCCGCTTACTAAATCATGAGTATAATCACTTTGTCACGACGGGCCCTTACAGGAGGAATGGAGACGAAAAACAAACAAAAACAATAACCATTATTTATTGAACAACAAAAGGTACCTTGGAGCAAACCGAAACTAAACAGTGGATAAGCAAAGCAATAAACATAAACCGGCTACCGCAAGGCAATACACATAAGCGGACTAACGCAAGACAAAACATAAGCGGGCTTACCGCAAAACAAAACATAAGTCCTCTCGGCGTAATAGCGCGAGCACAACACGGGACACAGATCACGGAAGCGGCAGATATGCCAAACGCCGCAACAGTCTGAAGGTCTACGAAAAAACAATACCCCGCGCCGTTCTGGAGCTAGAGCCCTGCTTAAATACAGTTTTTACCGGCTGTGTCCACTTATTCCAAGGGCCTTAGCTGTCCGGCGGAGAACCACGAACAACGCAGACAAAACTGCTCCCCAAAGGCGAGGAGAGCATAACGTGTGGAAGTCTGGGGGGACCTTTGACACACTTGTTGACATCACCTGTTTGAAATCACATCATTATTTAGGTTTTTTTTTTACCACATTACTAACCATAAATTGCCCCTATCCTAACTTTTTTTGGAATGTGTTGCAGGCCTGAAATGCAGGAATGGATGTTCATTAACAAATAAAATTAAGTTGATCAAACAAAACATTAAATATTATGGGTTCATACTGTCTGCAATTATATAAAAGTCAAATGTAAGGAACACTGAGTTTTTTTATATTTGAATTTTCCATACCGTCCCAACTTTTTCTGATTTGGGGTTGTATTTTTGTCATACTTTAACAACATGACAATAACTTGCTAAGGACAGCAAAAGTAGGTTCTGTACTGACATCCAAATATGGTGCAAGGTATGGAATTAAATAAAGAGTTCCTGTCTCTGAGCTAAACCTTAAGCAACATTGTTTCAGCCTGTGTTTGCATTTACATCACTCAGCAAGTGTGACTCCCATAAGAATTATTTCCATGGTTTATCTTTACAGACAGAATGATGTTTATGTTGCTATAAGTTCAGTTTCATTTAGTGTTGTTGCTTTGATAACTGTTTTTTCTGCAGTATACATACAGATATAGGAAGAAAGGTATGAGGAATTTTCTTCCCTTTTCTGCACTATTTTAAGTGATGGATAGTATTGTCAATGAATATATTTATGGTGTGAGAGGGACAGTGAACGCAACTGTTTATTTGCAACAATTCACTTCTGACATACTATCTATTCTAACTGCGTTTCACATACACAGACACACACACGCACACACACACACACACACACACACACACAGAGACACACAGACACACACACTATACTCATCAAAGCTGAATACAGAATAAAGGAATATCTCTTACTTAAGAATACATTTTCATGTGGTTACATGCATAATCTGCAGGTATAACACTGGAATATCTGGCTTAGTGGTAAGCGACAGCATTTGAAATAGAAGTTCCTGAGGGTTCCAGGTGGTGACCATACATTTTGAGGTTGATGTTGTACCTTTTCACAATCATAGGTCATCACTCTGTTTCCTTTCATTATTTGACAGGTTAAGAATATACCAAGACTTTTAAAAGATTCAGATTGTGCTCAAAAATGAAGGAACAAAATCAAAGGTCATATAACTGTTTATGTCTCTGAGAATACAGTATTTATTATTTTCTCTAGTGAGTAATTCAGTTCTTTCTGCTTTACATCTACAGAATCTGACAACATTTTGTGTGTCACATTCAGTCAGCTGACCAGTACAGTATTACAATAAGTGTTTGCTTAGATATATGTCATCTATTGCTAAGATTCAGAGCAAAAGTACACTACACACTATCTGTCAGGAAATATGAGCCAGTGCTGAACACTAATGAAGTCAGTGATGAGCCTTTTGTCTTGTTTATGTTTGTTTTGTTTGTCGTCTACATCTACTCTCATATACTCTCATATGCACACACATACACACACCTCAACAAAAACATGGTAAATTCTGTTTTTGCTGCAGTAAGTTGATTTATAACATACAAGTCACTGGTTGCCATGGGAATGTCTAGGAATAACAGCAGTACCCAGCGTCCAACCATAGCGATGAAAGTAATAGAACCACTGAACCAAAGAGCCTGTGTGTGTGTGTGTGTGTGTGTGTGTGTTTGTGAGACACAGAAAGAGAGAGAGAGAGAGAAAGAGAAGTTTTATATACCATTGTAAGGAGCAATATTTCTACAAGGATGAAAAGATTTGACATTTTTACCCTTGTGTGACATTAATCTGGTCCCAACAAAAGACTTGTTGTTGTTGTTGTTATCTTTGGCTTGTTTATTTATTTTTTGTGTTGTTGTTTTTTTAACAAAAAAAAATGCAACTTTCTTCTGAAAACTAAAATAACCAAAAGACTTGATTTAGGTTACTGAGGTTTAAGTTTAAGTTGGCTACAGGTCACATATAATGTGAGTTATAATTTATCACTATGTTTATGCTTGGCAGATCAATACCATACCTTTGCTAAACCAGACTAGGTTCTGTATTTGATACATTTTCTAAATATTTCTATATATAAGTATAAAGTGTCTATAAAGCAAGTCCCACCTTAACATTGTTAATATGGTCCGTTGATCTTTGATGCATCACCCACGGGGCTCACACTGGATTGATGTAATGTGGGTAGACCTGGGCTCCTTGTGCATCATATAAATCTGAAAACAACTTCTCTTGTATGTTGGTTGGTGAGTAATATATTTATTAATATGGGACTTACTTTATAGATACCATTTATTAAACAGTGTGTAAATGTGTGTGTAACCATGCAGATGTACAGTTCAAATCTATATTAAAATGGAAGCATTTAACACTCACTCCTTTCTAAAACTAATCATGCAACCAGTACACACGTAGAGATAAACACACCTGTAACACGTTACATATGGTATCAAATATTCACATGTGGTTGTAATTACACAGTTTTACCCTTTGTGGAGATGATATATGTAAATTATTTGTTAATAATGTATTTTAGAGGATATTTGGTGTAGTAAATTTAAAAAAAGGTTTTTCTGCCTGATCTCCAGTGTGATCAGGGGATTCTGTCTGCCTGCACATCAGCAGCTATACTTACATTTGATTTAAAAATTGTATTGCTCAGTGACTGAATGGAGATGTGTTTCATGCAGACGATCTCTTAGTAACAAGCATAAAGTCAGAGCCAACAGGTGGTAAAGCTTTAGCACAAGCCCTTGAGGCCATCTATTTAAACTCATCTTCTCCTATTAGCCCAAACATTCCTTACCTCTATGGTCATTCTCGCTATCCTCTTGAATCACACTGGATCCCCTACCCCCTCTCTCTGTTCTTGCACACATTGCAGTATATAGTAAATTACAAATAAATAGTTTAGCCTATAAAATAATACTGCAAAAAACATTATATACAGGAGGTCTTTTCTAGAGCCCTGCAAGTCCTGAAGCAACAGCTTATGGCACAGGACTGAATTGGGAGATTGCTCAATTAATCGCTCTGTACATGTGGATAAAGTTACAGCTATTAGCTCATTAAAGTGTCATGATGTGGTAAAGTGGAGTGTGGGAGTGAATGGAAGGCCATGGGCATGGGACTAGACCTCTGGTTCTATCATCTGAATTTTTTTTATAGCAACCTTCTTCAAACAGGTGATGTCAACAGGTGTTCTGTAGTCATGATTTGGTACAAAAGCAGTATCCATGAAGGCTGAGTCTTTAAGGAGCACAAATGGGCAGAGGATAAATGTTCCTGTTTTTACTTGTTTTGCTTTGTCTTGTTGAGAAATGCAAGGGCATTCCTGGAAAAGATGTCGTCTTGAAGGCAGGTTTTGTTTCTCTAAAACCTCAATGCACTTATTAATGCTGCTGTCAGAGAAGTGAATGACCTTTGTCAAGGGCACTGGAACAACTCCATACCATGACAGTGTCTTTTGGACTTGTTGCTGATAACAGTTTTTGATCAGATAACAGATAACATCTTTGGTCTGGAGCACATGGCGTTCATTTCTTCCAAAAAAGATCTGGAATACTAATTAATTTGATCACAATACGCATTTCCATTGTGTGAAGGTCCATCCCAGATGCATCCAAGCACAGAGAAGCCGATGCCACTTCCAGACATTGAGGGATCAGAGATCACTGAAAGATCTGTTTAGGCTTGTGCCCTTGCCCTTTACTCACTGAAATTATTCCAGATTCCTTGATTTTTAAAATTATATTATGCACTGAAGAGGGAGAAATCCCTTCCAATCCCTTCCCTTCTTTCTTTTAGGAACACTGCTTTTAAACATAAATTTTCTCTCACATTTTTTGACAAACTGGAGATTCTCTGCCCATCTGGATGTCTATTAACAAATGAAATGAAGATGACCAGAAAATCTGGTGAGTGAGATGTCTTGGATATTAACTGTCTGTAATGAAATACAAATGAAAGTACTGGTCCTTCTCAAAAAATTAGCATATTGTGATAAAGTTAATTCTTTTCTGTAATGTAATGATAAAAATTAAACTTTCATATATTTTAGATTCATTGCACACCAACTGAAATATTTCAAGTCTTTTATTGTTTTAATACTGATGATTTTGGCATACAGCTCTCACAAAATTAGCATATTTCCGATATATCCGACCAATAAAAGAAAAGTGTTTTTAATACAAAAAAAGTCAACCTTCAGATTATTATATTCATTTATGCACTCAATACTTGGTCGGGAATCCTTTCGCAGAAATGACTGCTTCAATGCGGCGTGGCATGGAGGCAATCAGCCTGTGGCACTGCTGGGGTGTTATGGAGGCCCAGGATGCTTCGATAGCGGCCTTAAGCTCATTCAGAGTGTTGGGTCTTGCGTCTCTCAACTTTCTCTTCACAATATCCCACAGATTCTCTATCGGGTTCAGGTCAGGAGAGTTTGGCAGGCCAATTGAGCACAGTAATACCATGGTCAGTAAAAAAACCATTTACCAGTGGTTTTGGCACTGTAGAGCAGGTGCCCAGGTCGTGCTGCTTAAAAACTCCTCTCCATAAAGCTCTTCCAGCAGATGGAAGCATGAAGTGCTCTCCAAAAATCCCCCTGATAGCTAGATGCATTGACCCTCTTCCCCTTGATAAAACACAGTGGACCCACACACCAGCATCCTGACATGGCACCCCCCAGACCAATCACTGACTGTGGTACTTGACACTGGACTTCAGACATTTTTGGCATTTCCTTCGCCCCAGTCTCCTCAGACTCTGGCAACCTTGATTTCCGAATGAACATGCAAAATTTGCTTTCAATCCGAAAAAAGTACTTTGGACCCCACTGGCAACGTCCAAGCTTGCTGCTTCTCTGTAGCCCAGATCAGGCGCTTCTGCCGCCGTTTCTTCTGCCGCCGTTTCTGGTTCAAGTGGCTTTGACCTGGGGGAATGCGGCACCTGTAGCCCTTTCCCTCCTGCACCGCTGGTGCACACGCCTGTGCACTTTGGCTCTGGCCCTGTGCAACGATGGCCTCTGTCTCCACAATCCTCCTCAGGGTCCGGTCCACCTCTTCTCATTGTGGCATCGTTTTTCTGCCACACTTTTTCCTTCCCACAGACTTCCCACTGAGGTGCCCTTGATCCTCACTCTGGGAACGAGCCTATTCGTTCAGAAAATTTCTTTCTGTGTCTTACCCTCTTGCTTGAGGGGTGTCCAATGATGAAATGGCCTTCTGGACAAAGCATTCAGGTTTGGCCGTCTTACCCATGAATTGCGGTTTGAGTAATGAACCAGGCTGGGAGTTTTCAAAAGCCTCAGGAATCTCTTTTGCAGGTGTTTAGGGTTAATTCGGTGATTCAGATGATTAGATTAATAGCTCGTTTAGAGAACCTTTTCATGATATGCTAGTTTTGTGAGCTGTATGCCAAAATCATCAGTATTAAAACAATAAAACACTTGAAATATTTCAGTTGGTGTGCAATGAATCTAAAATATATGAAAGTTTAATTTTTATCATTACATTACGGAAAATAATTAACTTTATCACAATATGCTAATTTTTTTAGAAGAACCAGTACATGTAAGTGTAACGCCGGGAGGCGAGAGGAACGAGGAGACGAACGCAGGTTCAAAACAAAGGGATATTATTTATTGTATAACCAACAAAAGGAAAACACGGCAAAAACAGGCGAGGACAGAAAACGGGTGCACAACATAAAGGGCTGGAGCCGGAAAACGGGCATGGAACGAAAACGGGTATGTAACATAAACTAGGCCGAGGTCGCAAAACAGGTGAAAACTAAAGACAACACGGAAATAAGCTAAACGGAACGTTACCTAGGTAGGATGAGGCGCGTGGGGACGCGTGGGGACGCGTGGGGACGCGAGGCGAGGCGAGGCGAGGCGAGGCGAGGCGAGGCGAGGCGAGGCGAGGCGAGGTGCGTGATGTGGGACATCAATAATCCGCGGTGACAGTGAGGTGAGTGCGGCTTATATGGTGTGCGGCCGTGACGTGGAAGATGAGGAACAGGTGCATGTGATAATGAGCGGGTGACGCTGGCGTGGCGGCCAGCGGGCGTGACAGTAAGACACACTGCATTAATTATTATTATTATTATTATTATTATTATTGTTTTCCATACCGTCCCAACAAGGTTACAAAACCATCTCTAAAGTAGTTTGTAGTTAGTAGTATGCCACCAACCCACAGTCGCATGGATTGTGCACAAATTGAGGAAACTCAAGACCATCGTTACCCTCTCCAGGAATGGTTGACCAACAAAAATCACTCAGTGGTTTCATATTAACTCAGATACTACCCTAAAGCTGCTGGATGTCAGTGAATTACAGCAGAAAACATAATCAAATCCAAGATGGTTGTGAGGTGAGAGCGTGAACAGCGTGGCTATGCAATATTTTTTTCACATTAGCCTGAGTGATGCACAGAACCAATACAGTCAAAATATAAGTGTAATAGAAACCAAAGGTAAATTCTAAGCAACTAAAGGCCTCTCTCACATTGGCGAATGTTAATGTTTACATCAGGAGAAAACTGAACAACAATGGCTGCTTGGCAGAGTTACAAGAAGAATGCCTTTTGCTCTCCAAAATGAACGTTGCTGGCTGTCATGTGGACAAGCCAGAAGGCTATTGGAAGGAGCTTTTTTGATTGATGATACCAAAATAGAACATTTTGGTTTAAATGAGAAATGCTATGTCTGGAGAATGGAAAAATCTGCATGCCAGCATAAGAACCTTAACCCATCTGTAAAATACAGTATGGTTGTGGTAGTAGCATGGTTTGGGCCTGTTTTGCTGCATCTGGGTTAGGATGGCTTGGCATCAATTAGGGAACATTAAATTATGAATAATATCAGTAAATTCTAAAGGAAAACATAAGTACATCAATCTGTGAACTGAATCTCTTAAGCTAAGTGCCGGGAGGATTGCCAGGAATTGTACATCGGGACACCAAACAGCTGCTGGCGAAAAGGAGGACACAAGCTAGAAGAGCTACCTCAACAGGCCAGGACTCTGTTTACACCCACCTACAAGCACAGTGGCCATTCTTTCAAGGATGAAGATGTGCAAATCCTTGATATGGAGGAACCCTGGTTTGAACACAGAGTCAAAGAAGCCATTTTTATAAAAAAGGAATGCAGATCCCTGAACCGAGGAGGGGTCCTCCAAGTACACCTCTCACCATCTTACAATACCACAATCACAGTTATTCCCCAATTCTCTGTGAATGGCAAATCTGGGCATTGTCATTAATGCATATTAAGCTGATTAAGGCAGACTAACACAGACTACATGGCCAATTAGTGAGGCCTATTATTTCAGCCACACTCACTGGAAACAGGTTCATAACATGAAGTAAAGCGCTATGGAATCTTCATAACAGTGAGAGTTGAACACTTCAGTGATCATCTGTGATGCATTCACAGCTTTCCACCTCCTTTCTAAGCCAGTTTGCCTAATTTCTGCCCTGCCCTTGTAAAACAAAATTAATATGGTCTACCATCTTTGATGGAGAACATGCTTGCTTGAACAGAGCCCCAACCTTATCTCCATCAGACATGCTTGATATTAATTTGAATGCCAACAGTGAACTAGGGCTTATTGTCCAACATCAATCCATGTCAGTTCTAGATTTTACAGTCATGTTCTAAACTCTAGTGGAAAGTCTTCACAGAAGAGTGAAATCTTTTATAGCTGGACAAACTTCAAACTATTATTAAGATGTTTTTGGAAGTCATATTTTGGACCAAAAACCTGTATAATGTATTACACACAGTTACAGCTAATCATAAGGGCAAAATAATCATTCTCTCTTCAAGCCATAGTTCCATATTATATGTCACAGTTATTGATTTACAGATTGTTTATTGGAAATTTGTGAAGGAAAATATTAAATAATGTGTTGAAAGCAACATTATGCACGTTTACATTCACTTTAGAATATGGCAGCCACTATGTCAACTGCATCAAACTGGTCTCTTTTGCTAAAGTCTTTTAAGCGGCTTTTAGATTTTGATGCAAACAGCTGTGCTGGATAATATAGCGGGGAAGCCGCCAACTCATGGTATTCTGTATTTTATCAAAGCTGTGATTAATAGATTTGAGAAATTATTTTGCCATGTCAAGATAATTTATGGGTGAAACAGACAAAAGCTATTATTAATGACATGTATGTAAACTATATATATATATATATATATATATATATTTATATATATATATATATATATATATATATATATACACACACACACACACATGGTGCTTGAAGGTTTGTGAACCCATTAGAATATTCTATATGTATGCATAAATATGACCTAAACTATCATCAGTTAAACACATGAGACAAAAATATTTTCTTTGATCATATATTTATTGAGGAAAATCTGATATCTAATATTACATATTAGTGAGTGGCAAAAGTATGTGAACCTTTGCGTTCAGTATCTGGTGTGACCCCCCTGTGCAGCAATAACTGCAACTAAACATTTCCTGTAAGGAATTTTAGCCCATTTCTGGGATGTTGATGGGTTTCCTCACATTAACTGCTCGCTTCAGGACCTTCCACATCATTTCGATTGAACTAAGGTCAGGACTTTGACTTGGCCATTCCAAAACATTAACTTTATTCTTCTTTAACCATTCTTTGGTAGAACGACTTGTGTGCTTAGAGTCTTTGTCTTGCTGCATGACCCACCTTCTCTTGAGATTCAGTTCATGGACAGATGTTCCGACATTTTCCTTTAGAATTCTCTGATATAATTCAGAATTCAATGTTCCATCAATGATGGCAAGCCGTCCTGGTCCAGATGCAGCAAAACAGGCCCAAACAATAATACTACCACCACCATGTTTCACAGAAGAGATATGGTTCTTATGCTGGAATGCAGTGTTTCCCTTTTTCCAAGAATAACATTTTTCTTTTCGCCCCAAATACCGTAAGTAGGCACACCTGTCTTTCTGGCGATATAAAGTGGTCCCAAAACGGCACGCACCATTGTACCCTTTCCATTTGTTAGACACCCGACTGCCATGCCGGCATTTTTCCCGTCACGTCATCCCCTTCACTTATCCCCTTCACTACCTGCCTCATACAGACATGCTACGTCCCCTGCATGCTGTTGCGTCCCTTTCATTCTTTGGTCAGGAAAAAAGGTCAGACATATGCCAACGTACAGTTTAGAGACCGGAGGTAAGCCAGGGCTTAGTGTGTAGGGTAGGGTCAGATCCCGCCGCTCGCTCCCCTCACTTGCCCTCGCGGTCTCCCTGTTCCCCTCAGCAGCTTTGGCTGACTCGAGCCCCCTCTCTGCTCCTTTGAGGGCTTTTTGTTCCTCCTTCGCGATCGGGGAGTTTAGTCTCCCTGTTTTTCGCCATCTCGAGGGATGGTGCGCTGCATTCAGCCTTGTCCATCACTTCTGCATCTGTTGCACTGTGTACGCCGCCGATGTATGCCTCATGCGCTCCGTCAGCCTGCACTAAAAGTGCCCTATTCAGTTCTCTAGAGCCAAGCGCTTTTGGTTTCCTTCACACTTGCCAGCGTTGTTAGTGGCTTTTCTGTTCCTCCTTATTACGCGCTTTAGTAGCGCATCTTTAATTTTCTCCTTAGTTATCATTTGAGTCCTTTATTTTTTATGTTTGAGTCCATGCCTCATGGCACTTACTTTTGCCATTTATAGCCCTACCATGCTCACGTCTCCTTCAGTCCCCCTCGTGGCACAACAGTAGAGTGCCGGACTTTGAGTCCAGCAATCAGGATTCGATTCCCAGCTGCCACCTTCATGCAACTGTATATTTCTTTGGTGTGCATGTGCACGTGACTTTCACGTGCACACACACTAGTACTCTCCTTCATATTTATATATCTATATTCTTAGCCAAGTGCAGGTGGCATGTATACAGTGGTAACTTCTAAGCAACTGAAGGCTTCTCACATTGGCTGATTCACAAGTCCACCATCAGAAGAACACTGAACAACAATGTTGTGCATGGCAGGGTTGCAAGGAGAAAGCCACTGCTCTCCAAAAAGAACATTGCTGCTCGTCTGCAGTTGGCTAAAGATCATGTGGACAAGCCAGAAGGCTACTGGAAGAATGTTTTCTGGACGGATGTGTTACAGTTTGCGGTGCGAACCGTGTGAGATATGGGGTTAGGACCCAAGTGCAGGTGGCAAATATCAATACGTATATATAACAATATCTTTCTGGAATAAAGCTCTAATTTTCTGGTTATTCTGTTGCTACTCTGTAGAAAAGCAGTCCATACTATCAAGACATGGAAATCATTCACTCTTTGCATATTTTCAGATGGAAAACAACACCTCTAGTAGCCAGGAGCACTTCCGGTGTGAGAAGTAAATGCAGCATTTTTGAAAATATGTTTCGTTTTGGTTAATGCTATTGTGTTCCGCTTAAATGTATTTGTGTTCTCAACTTTTGTTTGCCTCCTAAATGTTGTTGTGTTTCATCAAATGCATTTTTGTTTTGTTCTTCTGTTCTGCCTTTATGTTGTTGCATTTTTCCTTAATGTATTTGTGTTCTGATTTAATGCTGTTGTATTTTCGATTGTTGTTTGCCTTGTAAATGCGGTTGTGATGTGACTCTATGGACCACTGTATTTAGGTCATATTCATGCAGAAACATAGAAATACCTAAATGTCCACAAACTTTCAAGTGCCACTGTAATTTCAGTACACATGCACACAGTGCAGGCTGTGCTATCCTGTGTTATTCAGGCACTTGTAAATTGTGCCCAAAAATACTCTAAATGTGTTATATTCAAGTAGCCTAAGGGTACACAGTCAGGCATTCTGTTTCTATCTGCTTCTTCTGGTGAGTTCATGGTAAGGTATTGTTTATCACATATTAATTATTTCCAAAACAAACGGGGCTCATAACACAGTCGAGAAGACCGTATTTGCATAGCTTAAATTTGTGGTCAGGAGTCACCACTGATTACAACTTTAAACATAAATCAGGGCTACAGTGTATGGACTGGAAACCCTGCAGAGCAAGGGCTGGGGTCATAATAAGACAAAAATAAGCAGATACGTTTGTAGTTATTATAGGACAAGAAATATATTCATCACAAGGCTAATTTCTGAAAAGCAAGTGATGCAGCCATTGGAAGCAAACATTTTGACATGGTGCTGAAGCTAATAGTTTCAGGAGTAAAAAGTTCATCCTCATCTCACTTTTTCTCCCAGATTTACTTCCTTGTAGGGCACTTACTCTAGGTCAGGCTTTCCACGGTGTGTGTGCTCTGGGCTATAGTCATCATTCATTGAATTAACATGCACCCCCGCACACATACACACACACACACAAAAAGAAAACACCAGTTTGTATTTCTACCACTGTGACAACTTTACACTAGTATATTACTGTAGCTAATTAATTCTACACTCTACACATTTGTAAAATTCTACACAGTTGGTTCCCCTAATGATGTGTAAGCTTGTCCACACATAAACACACATAGTTCTACAGTATGTGCTCAGGTGTAATGAGAAAAGTATCAGTTTCATTACTTTCTTATTCATGGATGCTGTTCATAGGGCTGTGTGTTTGATATGTACCAAGGAGACAATTTTGACTGAAATCTCCCTAAAACGTGCATTGGTGTCACGCCCTGCGGCCAAACTCTGGTTTCCCCCTCATTTGCCTCCATTTTGGGTGAATAGGACTACATCGCCCACAGTCCTCAGGACAACCACGTGATCTCCACGGACCCATCCAAGACTACTCTCATCCCTGGATTGTTTATCAGCAACACCAGTGCTAAACTGTATATAAGCTTGGTGGTTTGAGATGTTCGGGGTGAAGTGTTGTCTCGTTCCTGTCTGAGCTAAACAAGTTCTGTCTTGTACCTCCGACCATTGTGGATGTACTCCTGTTTTTTTCTCTGTCTGTTGTGGATATATTCCAGGTTTTTGCTCTCTGAAATTATATATATATATATAAAATTTCAGATAGTTTTTACTCTTACTTGAGTAAATTCACAAAGAAAAAGCTTTTTGATTTTTATTTTGCTGCTTCACTTAATGATTTCCTGAGTAAAATTTTAATGGTGTGAATATGGGTGTTTAGCATTGTCTCTTAAAGCTCTGTCAAGCTTCGCCCCAGATCCCTGACCCAGCTGACACAAGACTACCCAGTTATGTAATTTATTTGTACTTTTTTGTCATTTGATGATTTACCAATTAGTGAAGTAAAAGGTAAGTCACATCTATGTAATTTTATTACCACGATCCTACTGTCCTTAAATGTTCAGTAATAAAACATAAAAGTGTATCATACATTGTCACATTATTTACATGAATGTTTACTTGATAAAACATGTTTTAAGAAATAAAAAATATATATAAATGTTCAGTCTTGGCTGAAATGAAAGGCAAGTAATAGAGTTGCCTTGGTGGCATTCATAGCAGGACTGTTGTATCACCAAAAAAGTGATGTGTCTTCCTGCTACAGGCAGACTATAGACTATTCATTACAATTTGTGTAATCATCCTGGTATTGTCTGCAAAATTTATGATTTTATTGTTGTCAGCTGGGGTTGTAGTCCCTGGCTATACTGTCATAGATGAACATTTCAAATGAAAAATATTAAAAATTCCATTGAATGAATGCTCAGCTGCTACGAAAGTACACCATGGACCCTTCAGAAGCTGCAATTATGCCACAAAATGTACTTGATGCTGCAGATGAAAAGATGATTGTTTACAATAATGTTATTTCAGTTATGTTTGCCAGATAACTATATATAGGTATGCTTTGTCAGATAACTTTTATTCAGCTGCTTTTGATGAAACCTAGCTAATTTACAAAAACTTGCAATGGCACAAGGTTAATATCAGGCACAAGGTTAATATCAGGCACAAGATACATTGGTGCTTGAAAGTTTGTGAACCCTTTAGAATTTTCTATATTTCTGCATCAGTATGACCTAAAACATCATCTGATTTTCCTAAAAGTACCAAAAAAGAGAACGCAGTTTAACAAATGAGACAAAAATATTATACTTGGTCATTTATTTATTGAGGAAAATTATTCAATATTACATATTAGTGAGTGGCAAAAGTATGTGAATCTTTGCTTTCAGTATCTGGTGTGGCAGCAATACCTGCAAACTAAACATCTGCTGTAACTGTTGATCAGTCCTGCTCACCAGCCTGATGAACATCAACAACTTTTTTTCTGAGGTCCTCAGAAATCTCCTTTGTTCGTGCCATGATACACTTCCACAAACATGTGTTGTGAAGAGCAGACTTTGATAGATCCCTGTTCTTTAAATAAAACAGGGTGCCCACTCACACCTGATTGTCATCCCATTGATTGAAAACACCTGACTCTAATTTCACCTTCAAAATAACTGCTAATTCTAGAGGTTCACATACTTTTGCCACACACTAATATGTAATATCTGATCATTTTCCTCAATAAATAAATGAGCAAGTATAATATTTTTATCTAATTTGTTTAACTGAGTTCTCTTATCTACTTTTAGAACTTGTATGAAAGTCTGATGATATTTTAGGTCGCATTTATGCAGAAATATAAAACATTCTAAATAGTCAATTAATTTAAACAGGGTCTTATCTAAATTTTGTCTGTCTGTAATGCGAATTTAGATTATGCCAAATAGCCTGATAAAAGTTTTATGTTATACTATACACCTATACATTGTTGTGATCTATTTAGATGTGGTGATATTTAAACCTTCCTATTGTTTTTTACATTATTGTGTAAGATGTAAGTAGAGAATAAGCAAATAACAGAGTGAAAACATAAAAATGCAATTTAAAAAAAACCTCATTATTATATCACTGTTACTTTTGTTCTTTAACCCCCTGTAAGCTCATTTGGTTATTTTTGTAAAACTTTTTTGAGAAACGCCTTTCTAGTTTCAAAATTTTGGTCTTTTAGAAAGTGAGAAGAAAGTTTTTCATTTGGAACTATTCAGCAAAGTCACAAATTCTACAAGACGGCAGTAAAAAGGTCGTTATTGAAATAAGCTAAAAAACCATCAATTTTTTTTTGCGGTAATTTATTTACTGAAAGGAACCAGAAAACTTTTTCCATGGAACGACCATTTTGCAACTGTAGCACAGACTCATTAACTTGACAGTACACATTGAATTGTACATCTAGTAACAGCTTATATGAAAGAAATTTCTCCATGTAAACATTATATTGGAAGGTCACCAACAAAATGCAAACATCAAAGTGCACATAAATCCCGCTTCAACCAAAGACTATTAAAATAAAATATTGCTATATGCACTGTTTTGATAATTGACAATCCTCTCCCATTTTAACCCTGAATTTTCTAGGTCAGGATTGCAAAACCACAGGGCACAGGCACAAGTCCATTACAGATATGTTAATGATGTTCAAATTACCTGTTACTTGACCTACAGGGATTGTGGACACTCTGGGGGAAATTTTAAATAATGCATGTAAGTGTTTTAATGTTGATGTGCTGAGTCATGCAACTCAGTACTGTACCTGATAAAACTAAATCAAAAATTTTTGTAAATGTATTTCTTTATACAGATTAATTGTATTGTTTGGGCACCATTTGTTTTCAGCATGAAACACACAGACTGAGTCTCCACCTTGAGGCTTCACGTTGAGACTTGGGAGCCACTGAAGAGGCAGAACACATCCATCACCTTGTGTTACAATGTCCAGCACACGTTTGGGTGACTGCACCAGTAAAGCAACCTATACAGGCATCAGCCTTGAGGCAAGCGAGGTTTGTGTGATACCCATGTATGCATGAGTAACAGGAGGATCTGTAGGATGCCCACTTAGGTTGATTTCCTGGTAATGTGATCTCAGGACATGCTAAACAGCCTTATGCCAGGCCATGGGTGTATTCTGATCTCAGAGGCTCCTGAGTCTCAGTGCTCCTATTAAGACTGGAACATCTGTGATAGTTTGAAAGTATTAACACTGCTCATAGAAACATACTCGGATATCGGGTACTTACATTTACATTTACATTTCATTTACATTTACATTTACAGCATTTTAGCAGACGCCCTTATCCAGAGCGACTTACAATTGATACAGTCTTACAATCCAAGCAGTTGTGGGTTAAGGGTCTTGCTCAGGGACCCAACAGTGGCAGCTTCGCAGAGGTGGGATTTGAACCCTGGACCTTCTAGTCCATAGTCCAGTACCATACCCGCTAGGCTACCACAGTCCTGTTTTGTACTTGGTGTTCCATTTGTGAATTGGACAGCTGTAGTACAAATGGAAAGCAGCTACTAAACATCCAAACTCAGCTGAACTAACACAATGTCAGAATCACTGTGCAATTAAACATAATGCAAGTTAATGTAATTTTTTGTGTGATTAAGTTCAGTAAATGTATTTTAATGCTTCTCCAAATTCCTGTATGATACAGCATATTCTGTGCTTATCTTGACAATTATGCATTGTCTATCATAATTTCACATTTTTTAGGAAGCAACACATTTTTAAAAAGATTGTTATCCGTATTAATGATTGATGTGTGTGTAAATGGGTGTTTTTTAATATCAAAACACAAGTTATCCTTCAGAAAGTGTAAAGGCTTGGAGAGGCTAGGAAAGTAAGATGTTGAGTTTCTCTTTGCCGAGACTCTAAAACACTGCACAAACATACAAGACGTTCAGGTGATGACTTACAGAATTACACTTATTTGAACTGAACCCTTTTAATGTAATACTAAGCAAATAAAGAACACGTTGTGTACTAGGAAAGCTTAGGCACTGAAAATGTCATGCTTTAAATGTACTTAATTTGAAATGTGTACATCAGTAGTGCAGAGACTAGCACTGTCAGGGTTTGATTCTGGCTGGACAATTCTCTAAAGTGTTTGAGTGAAAGACAGTGTGTATGTGTGTGCCCTGCAATGCCTTGACACCATGTCCAGAACTGTTCCCACCTTGTGCCTTGTGTTACTATATAGTCCTAGATATGCTAGATAGATGCTACTAGATATGGAACGCAAGTGACTGAATGAATTAATACAGTGTTGCCTTTGAGTCGACTTATCTTTGGCAATAATAGTGTTTGTCTAAAATATTTATTTTGAAATAATTTGCACATTTCAAGTAAGTTCAAAGCTTTGCACATCAAGTACATTTAATGCATCACCTTTTCAGTAATAGGTTATAAAAGGCATGTTCAAATTAAAATGACACTCACCTACTCATCTTTTTGCACTGTCTGGTATAATTGCTGATGACAGCCAGACAAAGAGAACTGGAGGACTAGTCTGGGGTCACTGGATGACTGAATTGATTAATCCCTTAGAACTAGAACTTAATCAATTTGGAGCTTTCATTTTGATCTTTCATATAAACAGCACTACTACAGTGGTGCTTGAAAGTTTGTGAACCCTTTGCATTTTCTATATTTATGAATAAATATGACCTAAAACAAGTCCTAAAAGTAGATAAAGAGAACCCAGTTTAACACATGAGACAAAAATATTATAC
Source organism: Ancistrus triradiatus (assembly GCA_025084515.1). Lineage (NCBI taxonomy): Eukaryota > Metazoa > Chordata > Actinopteri > Siluriformes > Loricariidae > Ancistrus > Ancistrus triradiatus. Next base: position 1,620 of record JAJAGP010003763.1, on the reverse strand, counting down.
TTGGTCATTTATTTACTGAGGAAAATCATCCAATATGACGTAGTAGTGAGTGACAAAAGTAAGTGAACCTTTGCTTTTAGTATATGGTGTGGACAGGTGTCTTTTATACAGATAATGAGGTCAAACAGGTGCCATTAATACAGGTAACGAGTGGAGGACAGAAGAGCTTCTTAAAGAAGAAGTTACAGGTCTGTGAGAGCCAGACATCTTGCTTGTTTGTGGGTGATCAAATACTTATTTTCCACCATGATTTACAATTAAATTCTTTAAAAATCCTACAATGTGATTTCCTGGATATATATATATATATATATATATATATATATATATATATATATATATGTGTAATTTTTTTTTGTTTTTCCATACCCTCCAATTTTATGAATGACAGATCTGACATATTTGTGACCAATTTCTGAAAGAACATTCAGCAGAGAACTGCATAACATGAACATATGTAGCAGAGTGGCACGCAAACAGGCCTTTGCTCACTTCTGCTCACTAAGTTGCCAGGTTACAGGGCAAAAAGACACAGAAACTGGACTGTTCATGACTGGAAACGTGTTATCTGGTCAGATGAGTCTCTTTTCTGAATGTATGTGAATGATGCTAGGCATTATATTCATCAAAGACCAAGATCAATTTTTCAATGAGGACTTTGTGCAAGGTGTGGTTCAAGCTGGAGAAGGTTCTTTGGTGTTCTGGGAGTGTTTTAATTACACAGAAATGGATTGAGGTGACAGTAAATTTGAACCACAATGTCTGCATTGAGCTGCTGGACAACCAGGTTTTGCCTTTTGCTCATTGCCTTACAGATGATCATAACATTACTTTCTTTGTATTCCAAGATGACAATTCTCACATTCACAGGGCTGCAAATTTGACTGACTGGCATGATGAAAATTCAGGAGCAGTCACACATCTGGATTGATCCGCAAAATCCCCAGATGTGAATCTTCTTGAAAGCATCCACGAAATCTGTATGAGGCGTCTAGACCATTATTCAAGCTTACCTCTCACACACACTGCCATACTCTCTGACACTCAAAATCAAACCTATCAAACACAGTCGTACTCTCTCACACTCACTATCAAACTCTAAGGCATTCTTGATAATGACTGTAAGAGTTTGATAGTGAATGTAAGAGTTTAATAGTGAATGAAGGAGAGTTTGATAGTGAATGTAAGAGAGTTTGATGGTCGTGTGTTCTGACTTGCCTAAAGAGTTGTCGTTTTAATAAGCAGTTTTTGATTCGCTTATAGTTAATTATGCCCCGCCCCCCTCCATGTATGGTAAGAGCTCAGACTCAGATTAATTTTGGCTGTTGGCCTCCTAACACACATATTAAATTCACCTAATGACATAAACACTATGGCGACAGCAGCAACAACCAGCAGCCAATGCAACTGTTGATGTAGAGATGCATTGTTTATTGCGGTCACACCATCTGCACTTCGCTAAAGCTCAGTCGCACCATCTATGTTGAGAGTCTTACTGCACGTGTAAACACTCTTTTACGGTACCCAGATGCGAAGTAGAAATGTGTTCATGCTTTCCCTCCAGAGATTGAAAATGGAAAATTAATTAGTTTTACAGCCTATCAAACATAACTTACAGAG
>JAJAGP010003762.1:0-64901 GCA_025084515.1 Ancistrus triradiatus | reverse complement strand
GAGGAATCATTTCATGATCAAGTGAAAAACTTCATGGCCAACTGTTGTAAAGATACAAATATATTTTCAATGTATAAGTCTTTAAATGTCTTAAGGCCTGAATCATATCAGTTGTTAAATGTGCCATCTGCCAGTGAAGGTCAGAATACAGAATTAGCAGTCACTGAGGCTGTAATGGAATATGCTGTCAGACTAAAATAACATCTAAATTGATTCAATTTCCTATTTTTGTATAAACAGACAAATAGGAGAATGCACTAACACAGTGAAAGATGTTTGGCTTGAAGATAACACTTACACTCGTAACTATGCAGGAGATGTGAAATATTAGCTGCCAATATTGTATAGTATTGAAGCCAGTACTGTATAATTTTGAGATTTTCTGCCCTGTAATAGGGCTGAGCTAAAAAAAAAATCGATGCAGGGATATATTGCAATACTTATTTTTGTGATATACTACAAAAACAAAACACATTTAAGTGGGGTATAAACTACAATCTCCACTCCTGTAGATGTTGCTTCACATTTTTGACTCAGTTGTGTTGTGACTGTTTTGACTGCCGAATTATCAGTGTGATGTGATGTGATGTATTAAGACGATTCAGATTGCACACCATAACTTGTATTTCAGCTGTTTTCATATTTCCAGTTAACTATGTGGAAGATTGCAATATATCACAATATGCATCGTATCACAAAGTATCGTGATATAATCTTATTGTGACCTAGGTATAGTCATGTGTATCATACAATTAAGTTCTTTCCAGTACCCACTCCTACCCTGCAATAAAATTTATAAACTGGACAGGGCCATCCCACACAAAACCTTGGGTCTCTCCAACAGCTGTCTTCTTATTCTTTAAAAAAAAATTCCAAATAAATCCAAAATAAGAGAGTCAAGTTTGTGGGGGAAAAATTGAGACAGGAAAATAGGCACACTAACACAAATTTTGGGAGGATATTCATCTTTATGAGTTAACTGAGGCAGTTAAAGTTAAATAAAGCATTCACCATTGGGCAAAATCCTTCTTCAACCATAAAAAGTGGGGCAAAGTTAACTTTATAGAGATCTTTATCATCTGGTCATCTCTCTGTGATCATCCGGTACCTGAATGGCAGATAAGTAATAATGTGATTAGCATGTTTAAATGGCAGGTTACGTAAAAATTCAAATGCAACAACTTATAGTTGGTGTTGAGCTTGTAGTTCAGTTTATAGCCTGATATAAAGCTTCAAGCGTGGTCTGCCACTGAGACAGGTGTTGGGAGAAACATATACAAGTAAATCATCCAAATCATTGTAAATAATGTTAACTAACAACCTTAAATTAAAAAATAACTGTCTATTCTTAATGAAACCTGTGCGATCAAGGGAAGTAGTTATTGGTAACACCTTTTCTAAATCTTGAAGAAGCAATTTGGATAAAAGTTTCAAATTAACATTTAATGAACTGATTGAATGATTTCATGAACAAGGGTAATTCAGCTTCCCTTCTAGCATTCAGACCTGTGCCATGAATTAAACACCAAGATACTTTAATTAATATAAACAATACAAATACTTATTTCACATAACATAAGATTCTCTGTAGGAAAATCCTCTGCCTAAGCTGAACTGTGAACTTTTTCTCAGCAAGAGGGGTGGGTGGTGGTTTGGGGTTTTCTAATCTCTGAGCTGGGACAGCGACCCAGTAATTTCAATCCAGTGATTATCAGTTCTAAAAAAATCATATTTGCAACAACAATATAAAACAACTTAAATATCTTAAAACACTTATATACATGTGTAATAGCTTACTCACCAAGCTCGTTAGATTGTGTTTATACTTTCATCTGGTTTGGGTTAACATTGCATAGAAGTTATGTGGTTTAAAATAACTGATTCAAATTTGGTCTACATATTTCCACCCAGGAAATGGGTCTCATGGTTCTTTTTTTTCCTCTACATTTCTGATATTCCATAAACTTAGCATTAATTTCTAAAGGATCCGTCATAATTTCAGATGATATGTGAATTTGAGAAATTTGATGAGATAATGCAGCTTGGTGCAGCTGTTTTTTAGTTTAACTAGTCTTTGTTCGTAATAATTCTATCTGCATTTTGTACAGTGGTGTGAAAAATGTTTGCCCCCTTCCTGATTTCCTTCCTGATTTTTTGCATGTTTGTCACACTTAAGTGTTTTGGAACATCAAACCAATTTAAATATTAGTCAAAGACAACACAAGTAAACACAACATGCAGTTTTTATATGAAGGTGCTTATTATTAATGGAGAAAAAAATCCAAACCTACATGGCCCTGTGTGAAAAAGTGATTGCCCCCCCTTGTTAAAACATAACTTAACTATGGTTTATCACACCTGAGTTCAGTGTCTCTAGCCACACCCAGGCCTGGTTATTGCCACACCTGTTCTCAATCAGGACATCACTTAAATAGGACCTGCCTGACAGAGTGCAGGACACCAAAAGATCCTTAAAAGCTACATATCATGCTGAGATACAAAGACATTCAGGAACAACTCAGAAAGCCATTTCTAAAGCTTTGGGACTCCAGCGAACCACAGTGAGAGCCATTATCCACAAATGGTGAAGACATGGAACAATGGTGAACCTTCCCAGGAGTGGCCGGCCGACCAAAATTACCCCAAGAGCGCAGCAACGACTCATCCAAGAGGTCACAAAAACCCCACAACAACATCCAAAGAACTGCAAGCCTCACTTGCCTCAGTTAAGGTCAGTGTTCATGGGCTGGGCAAAAATGGCCTGCATGGCAGAGTTCCAAAACAAAAAAGCACTGCTGAGCAAAAAGAACATTAAAGCTTGTCTCAATTTTTCCAAAACACATCTTGATGATCCCCAAGACTTTTGGGAAAACATTCTGTGGACTAACGAGACAAAAGTTGAACTCTTTGGAAGATGTGTATCCCATTACACCTGGGGTAAAAGTAACACAACATATCAGAAAAAGAACATTATACCAACATTAAAATATGGTGGTGGTAGTGTGATGGTCTGGGGCTGGAAGACTTGCTGTGATAAATGTAACTATGAATTCTGCTGTCTACCAAAAAATCCTGTACATTTAGTAAAATCACTGGAATACAATATAACTTCTCAGTGAGAATTAATATCTACCATTAGGATCTCCTATCATACTGAAGCATGTAAAGACATTGATTTATGCAGCAGGATTACCATCCTCTGGCCCTGAAAGACAAAAAAAAAAAAAAAAAACCTAATCGTAAATTTGAGCTATAACCCAAATAAATAAGATTTATTTACTTGTCTTATTTGTCCAAAACAATACAAATCCTTCACTCTTCCCATACATATGGAAACCTAAACCATGGACTGTAGTAGTACAGCCTCAACCAATCTGTTAGAGGAACTGCTCTCTGTATTATCCCACCAAAGGGACAATGGGTGGCGTGGCTTTGTGATCTGTTTTTGACAACTCTGTTTTTGCAAGTACACAACTTTTTTACCAATAAAAAGACACAAATTCAGGTCCACTTAGTGTGTGTGATGGGATTCACAGATTGGGAAGAAGTGGTACAGTGCAGTGAATGTGTTGAAAAGCAAATGCTAATGATTGCCAAAAAAGGAGTGATTGCATTTGGGTGTGTAAAATGCCATAGAGTGAAGAAAGTAGCTGAATTTGGAGGTGTATCAAAGCGTATGGTCATAGGGATCTACCAGCAGAGGCAAAAATCCTAGTCTAAAGGAAATCTTCATCAGAATTGTGTCTGAAAGACTAAACAGGGACTGCCATCGTGTTTCATGGCTTGTGAATAAAAATCACTTCGCTTCCAGGCAAGAATTGCTTCTAGAAGTCAATGCAGGTCCTTCACAAACAATTTCTGAAATAAAACACCACAGGGAACTGCATGTGTGCAACCTATGGATCAGAGTGGCATATGAGTCCTTTGCTCATTTCTCCTCACAAAGCTACCCAGTTACAGTGGAGAAAAACATAAAAATTGGACTGTTCATGACTGGAAATGTGTTATCTTGTCAGATGAATCTCGTTTCTGCCTGTATGTGAATGATGCTAGGTGTCATGTTCATTGAAGACGTTAGGAATTAATGCGGACTACGTGCAAGATGTGGTTCAAGCTGGAGGACGTTCTGCGATGGTGTCACATGTTTTAATTATGTGGAAATTGGTCCTCTGATTGAGATGACAGTAAAACCACAAGTGAAATGCCTACATTGAGCTGCTGGACAAGAACATTTTGCCTTTTGCTCATTATCTTACTAAGGAACATAGCATTCATATCCCTGTATTCCACAGATGACTGTTCTCACATTCAAAAGGCTGCAAATATGACTGATTGGCATGATGAACATTCAGGAGCAGTCACACATCTGGACTAGCTCGCAAAAGTCCTATATACTCTTGTGCTCTACTGCTACTAGGATGAGCTGTTCTGTCTGACAACTGAGCTGCGATTGGTCAGCCTGTTTTTAACACCTCCCAACAACGCAGACAATAGAACAGGCTCCGATTAAATATGTTACGTAAAGTTGCAGTCCATCAGTTTCAGACTCGGTATGAAGGGCTGCATTGATTACGTACAGTCGTATGAAAAAGTTTGGGCACCCCTGATAATTTTCATGATTTTTCTTTATAAATCATTGGTTGTCCAGCTCAGCAATTTCAGGTAAATATATATATATATAGCAGATGAACACCGTGATATTTGAGAAGTGAAATTAAGTTTATAGGTTTTACAGAAAATGTGCAGTAATTATTCAAACAAAATTAGGCAAGTGCATAAATTTGGACGCCCTTGTCATTTGAATACCTTTAGCACTAATTATTGGAACACAAAATTTGTTTTGTAAGCTCATTGACCCTTGATCTACATACACAAGTGAATCCAACTATGAGAAAGGGTTAAGGTGGCCAATTGGAAGTTTTTCTCCTCTTTGCATCTTCTCTGAAGAGTGGCAACATGGGAGCCTCAAAACAACTCTCAAATGGCCTGAAAACAAGGTTGTTCAACATCATGGTTCAGGGAAGGGAAAAGCTCTCTCAGAGATTTCAGCTGTCAGTTTTCCACTGTGAGGAACATAGTGAGGCAATGGAAAGACGCACAGGCACAGTTCTAGTTAAGGAACTCCCGAAGTGGCAGACCAAGAAAATATCTCAGATAGGCCGAAGCGAAGGATGGTTGAGAACAGTCGTAGTCAAAGCCACAGACACCCTCCAAAGGACCTACAACCTCATGAAATTGCTGCAGATGGTTGTCACTGTTCCATCGTTCAACTATACAGCGCACTTTGCACAAGGAGAGGCTGTATGGGAGAGTATGCATAAGAAGCCTTTTTCTGCAGACACTCCACAAACAGATCCACTTGAGGTGTGGCTACAGCACATTTGGACAATCCAGCTTTCATTTTGGGAATAACAGTGCCTGTGTACTGAATGAAACTAAAACTGAGTTTATTTGCGACATAACAAGGAAGCGGAAAAAAGAACACGCATCCAAGACAAACACTTGCTACCCACAGTAAAATTTGGTGGCGGTTCCATCATGCTGTGGACTGTGGTGGCCAGTGCAGGTACTAGGAATCTTGTTAAAGTTGAGGGTCGCATGGATTCCAGTTAATATCTCCAGATTCTTGAGAACAATGTTCACGAATCAGTGACCAAAGTTGCACCGAGGCCAACGACCCAAACCCTGCTCAAAACTACTACTAAGGCATTCATGCAGAGGAACCAGTACAACGTTTCTGGAATGGCATCCCTCCTTCCCCATACATTGAATATTACTGAAAATGTGGGCTGTCCATGCTCTGAAACCAATCAAACCTGAATCCAGACTGCACCTTCCACTTGCACCTTCAACCAGAATCCAGACTGGAAGCCCCTTCCCCCCATCCTCGACCGGTCCATTTCCTGCTATTCGTTTGCCTCTTTTTCTCTTAGGGATGAACATTTAGGTCGGTTTAATCATCTTATCCCCCCTTCTTGACTCTCCTGCCCTCTTTCTTTGTCCTTTTTCTTTATGATTTGAGTGGTCATTTTCTGGTTGGGGTGCCCAAATTTCTGCCCCTGCCTAATTTTGTTTGAATAATTACTGCACACTTTTCTGTGAACCCTATAAACTTCATTTCATTTCTCAAATATCACTGTGTTCATCTGACTATAGGATATATTTAACTCCAAGTTGCTGATCTGAACAACCAATGATTTTATAAACTAAAATCATGTGAAATGATCAGGGTGCCCAAACTTTTTCATACTACTGTATGTTCTTTTTTTCAAAACTTGACGTACATTGGACGTGAAAAAGGCCTTACGCAGACTGAACACTGGACAGTGAATTTTGCCTACATCCAAAACGTGTCCAGGTCCCATGCCATGATTCAATCGTAGCTGTTATTCGTGCTCATAGAGGCATTACGGACTATTAGGTGTTCTGGGGTGTGCCATGTAGGGCTTTATTAAACCCCCATTTTAGTTCCAGAAAGTTCTGTGTGTGTGTGAGTGTGAGTGAGTTGTACTTTTCTCTCTCCTCTCACTTTTAGATTTGGCGGCATCTAGTTGGCGCTGGTACGTGGAATTGTCCTGAGATGAGCAAGCCTATAAGATTGCGGTGATCAAAGCAACCGAATCAGCTGCAGCGCATTGGAAGCAATCAGCACACTCCCATTTTAAGAAGCGGCTTGGAGCGTGGCTGGTTGCTGGTTCGTCAAATATTTTTCTCCCTAAAACCCATTTGCTTTGTCTCCCTTTTTTGCCCTTTCTATTTCCTGTTTTTTGTGCCCAACATGCCTTTCCTCTCATGTTTTTTTAAATCAGAAATCCTGCCACCCCACAATGGATTCCACTCTGCCCAGGACAATCAGCTTCGCTCCCATCTTATGGATTTAAACGCGACACTCTCGCGACCAAGTTCTGCCTAGGTTCGCGGATCCCTTCCTGCCTGCACCCCAGGACGGGATCACCAACCAGCACCTGCCACAACACCAAGGCCACTCCAAAGCTGCCAAGTACACCTAAGACTCCTCTCACAGTAAATAAACTGCCCATTTTTGCTCCACCTCTCGATTCCCCCCACGTCCCCCCTTCCCCCTCCCCGATGGGGTGTGGGCTAAGGTGAGACGAGAGCCTCAGGATCTAACCCTGGCTTCCCGCCCCGTTTCCTATCCTTCCCTCCTTTTTTCTGCCCCGAGACATGTGTCATGCACTGTCATGATTGTTTTCGCTTATTCAGAAGCTTCGCTTCAGACCCGAGTAACAATTAGGTACGTGTCAGTCCACAGGTGACCAATTTTTGGTCCAGTGAGCTTGAAAGAATCCTGATTATATCCCCCCCCCCCCCCAACCCCAACATGGTGTGCTTTTGAATTTGCTTTGTGGTTTCCATATTTATATTTACCTCAAAGGCTTCTGTACCACCATATATCTTTTATAAACTGAGCACAAGATCAAAAACTCGGGGCCCTGATGCCCAAACTCATTCTGCTTTGACTTGCCATAGTATAAACAGTTTGCAGTTGTGAAATTTATGTTATAAAGTCCGAAGCTTACATTTCAAGGATAAAATAAAAAACCTGCCCCTGTATGTTCTTTTAATTATATAAAGGACATACATTTTTCCTCATTTTTTCTTCTCAGAACAGCTAAAATGTGTCAGATGCTACAGCAGTTTCTTTATAAGCATCCTGGACCAACATACTTGAAATGATCACATCTATTTATATATGTTCCTCAAGAAACAACAGCATGGCTTCCCTCATCTGTTTAAAAAACACGACTACAGATTATACTTAGGGTTTATGTTGTTTTCCCACAGTGAGATGTTTATTATTTACATTTCACTTTTAATGAGGAAAATAAAATCTGTGAGAACTACAGTGATGCTTAAAAGTGTGTGAAACCCTTTAGAATTTTCTATATTTCTGCATAAATATGACCTAAAACATCATCAGATTTTCACACAAGTCCTAAAAGTGGACAAAGAGAACCCAGTTACACCCACAAATGAGACAAAAAATATTAATACTGGGCATTTCTTTATATAGGATAAACATGATCCAATATTTATATATTCGTGAGTGGCAAAAGTATATGGAACCTCTAAGATTAGCAAATAATAAGGTTTAAATTAGAGTTCACGTGGTTTTCAATCAATGGGATGACAATCAGGTGTGAGTGGGCAAACCCCTGTTTTTTTATTTAAAGAACAGGGATCTATCAAAGTCTGCTCTACCACAAACACATGTTTGTGGAAGTGTATATCATGGCATATCATGGCAGATTTGAGGGCCTCAGGAAAAGAGTTTGTTGATGCTCATCAGGCTGGAAAAGGTTACAAAACCATCTCTAAAAAGTTTTACTATATAGTCCCAGACAGATTGTGTACAAATGGAAGTAATTCAAGACCCATTGTTAAAACCCTCGGGGGCCCAGGAGTGGCCCGACCAGCAAAGGATCATTCCAAGTGCAAGGCGTAGTAGTAAGCAATAAATATAAGCAACTGAAGGCCTCTCTCACATTGGCTAATGTTAATGTTCATGAGTCCACCATCAGAATAACACTGGACAACAATGGGTGTGCATGGCAGGGTTGCAAGGAGAAAAGCCACTGCTCTCCAAAAAGACATTGCTGCTCATCTGCAGTTTGCTAAAGATCACATGGACAAAAGCCAGAAGGCTATTGGAAGACTGTTTTGTGGAATAGATGAGAGCACAAATAGCACTTTTTTTGGTTTAAAAAAACAAAGGCGTTATGGTTTGGAGAAAGGAAAACCCACTACTGCAGTAAAAGCACACAGAACCGTATAGACCATCTGTGAAACATGGTGATGGTATAATCATTGTTTGGGCCTGTTTTGCTGCATCTGGGCAGGATGGCTTGCCATCATTGATGGAACAATGAATTCTGAATGATGTCAGAGAATTCTAAAGGTCCCAATGCAAATATCAGGAACATCTGTCCATGAACTGAAATCTCAAGAGAGGGGGGTCATGCAGTAAGACAACGACCCTAAGCACACAAGCCGTTCTACCAAATAATGGTTACAGAAGAATAAAGTTCATGTTTTGGAATGGGCCAAGTCAAATTCCTGACCTTAAAAATGTTGTGGAAGGACCTGAAGTGAGCAGTTTAATGTGAGGAAACGCCCCACCAACATCCCAGAGCTGAAAGCTGTTCTGTATGGAGGAATGGGCTAAAATTCCTCCAAGCCGGTGGTGCGGACTGATCAACAGCTACAGGAAAACCTTTAGTTGCAGTTATTGCCTGCACAGGGGGGCTCACACCAGATACTGAAAGCAAAGGGTCACATACTTTTGCCAACTCACTAATATGTAATATTGGAGTCATTTTCCTCAATGAATAATATGACCAAGTATAATATTTTTGTCTCATTTGTTTAAAACTGGGGTCTCTTTATCTGATGATGTTTTAGGTCAGATTTATGCAGAAATATAGAAAATTCTAAAGGGTGTTTCACAAACTTTCAAGCACCACTGTCTATGCTCCTTAAACCATAAATGCAACACCACATCCACTATGGCAAGAGAGCCTTTTGTTATCCTCTGTGGCTTTTCCTCTTCTGAACCATGCAAACAATCTATAAGTCAGATCAGACGGTCTGTGTGGAACAGAAATTGAGTTGTTCCTTCAGAAGATGCATTCTCTCATCTAGCGTTTGGAAGAACTAGTCAGCCTTGACCATTACTTTCATAATTTTTATATAACAGGTAGAGTGATTCACCCAGGCATGAGCACTGCAGCCTCCGCACCATTCTAGTTGTAAGCAGAAATTGGCGGACACTTATGGAATTTATCTGGATTTTATGGTATTCATACAAGTAATATCATACTTACGCAAAACACATTTTTGCCTAATTTCCACTGCTATATAGCCTCCCCTCCAAGAGTCAGATGTCTCCCCCTTTTCCAGGTCTTACAGCCAACTAAAAAATATGGAATAATTTAAAGACCAAAACTGAAACAAACAGCCTGGGCATGTAGGGTATTTGATTGTCCCATATGGTCCCGTGGCAATAATCAAGCCCATGTGGTATGCCATGCACTCCATGGGTGACCACCAGCCACCTGGTCTGCTTTCACAATCAAGCTTAGGGACTCTGGGGAGGTGCTTAATTTGCATGGTTGGTATTGGGGTGAAGATGAATTATAAAGTTGTATGAAATGGAACATTTCTAAAGATCCAGGTGTTCTCCATTCACTATAGTCTGGAAAGGAAATTCAATAAATAGTTGCTACCTTCTGTAGGATTGTATGTTGTACAGATATCACACCAAGAGCCACAACAGGCAATACAGAAGGAGGTGAAAAAGGTAAACAGTAAAAGTGTGATGACTGGCATCCGTCGTCTAGGCCATTTTTATGCCTGCCTCCTGTATTGTCCAGGATAGGCACTGGAACCCATTGTGACCCTGAATGTGTAGGGGGGAAAAAATACAAATATGTATTTATTATGAATATGTTATTAATATTAGAGTACATTGACTATGAGAGACTATATATGAGTATATGAATATATAGTCAATATAAATGCAGAAAGTCCAGCTAATATCCACTCACTAAAGAGACAGGCAGTGCCACTGCGGAACTGAGGAAAACTGATTTGGATAAACCATCAGTCTGACAAAACAGATAGGGGGTGAGAAGAGTAGTGAGACAGATAAGCTTCATAAGTAGATCCATGTGAATATGTGGTGCAATATAATCATACATTCTCAGCCCTGGTTTGTGTGCAAGCCCTGAGATTTCTCATCATCAACAGCCATTCTGTGGTCATTTACTTCCATTAATAGTGTGCAGAGTTTATAGTGTGTTGCCTAAGCAGAGGCAGGGGTGTGAATTTCATCAGTGACAGAGTGCCAACATGCCCTGCCTCTTTCTGTCATGTCGTCAGTCTAATCAGCTCCAGATTAATGAGTCTCCCACAACTATTGCATGCGTGTCTATGTGAAAAAAAGCAAGGAGGCACTCAGGTGGGTTTGAAATAGGCCTGTGCAAATTATCAACTTGCAAATCCAACCTCGCCAACTCGCATGCATCAGGAGTGGATGAAGTGAGAAAAGAACAGAGTGAGGTATGAAGACTGCAGGGAAGAAAGAGATGCAAATTTCAGACCAGCCAAAAATAGTGCCATACGCTGTAGGTGACTCAGGGGTGATGTCAGCAAGCCCGTCACCATGTAACTCTGCAGCTGGATGTACCAAGCTTTGGAACTCATCTGAATTTTGTTCCCAGTCAATGAAAAGTTTATTTTCCTGTACCAGCACTTTAAAGTCACTATGCATGCATCCAACGTTACAATTATTGTTCCCTCCTTTATTTAGTCCAAGTGTTAATAATGCGTACCAAATTCAGATAGGTGCTGCCCCCACAGCTTTTATGCATTTACTACCACTGTTGCGTAGATTAACCTTTAGAATATGTTTCACTGGCAAATTACAGAATAAATGCCTTTAAATGAAATAGAAGTAGACTGAACTCAGGAATCACTTGCTGCATCTTTTCCCTGATATCTATTTTTCCACACCATCCCCTCAGAGTGGAAAAACAAGTAAACAAAAAATGAAGTTCCATAGAAGAGCATTTTGTTATCAGCATTCAACTTTAGCAAGGCAAAAATAACAGTTACCTCAGGGTGATTTCAAGTTAGAAGTGGAGTCTTCAAATGTGAACGGAGTTTTTGTGGTTTTCTTTTTCTTTTTTTACTGGCGAGCAGAGGTTTTTCCTCCCTGACACAACTATATTTGGCCTTTGTCCATCTATGAACGGTGCCATAATCCTTGACTCACAAAAAACAGACAGTATGGCATTCCTGACCTAGCTATATGTCAGCTCCATCCACTTGTGTCTTGTCTGAACAGGTAGGATATGCTGTGTGCAGATGCCCTTCTGTGCTGTGTTTTAAATCAAGGGCTTATGGGAATTTAGCTTTGCCTTTTTAATTTCAGACTACATCATGCAGACTTCAAGAAGTAATCCATAATAATCCATTGATTTTATTAATCTAACTGTATTCTAATTAGCACCTCTTTAAATTGTAACTGCAACTAAATACAGTTCAGTTACAATCCCAATACTGTGTTCTGTACTTCATGTAATAAAAAGCCATATATGTAGATTAATTAAAGTAGACATTTGAAAGTGCACTGCCTTTTAATAATGTAATAATTACGTTCTTTGATAGGAACGCTCTGAATAGAAAGGCTATTCAGATCACTAGTGATCATTGCTTTATTCACTCACACACTCTTTTTAATTGGCGAATTGAAATAGAATTGGATCATTTTTCTCTTTCTCAGAGCTAGAGGTTGGTTAGACGAAAATATATGTTTCACAGAATTGCTATGTGGCTGTATTCTACAGTGTAGGAGACTCTCAGTTTCTGCATTATCCTCACGAGTTCCTGCTTCAGGACTCATTAGCATCCATTCTGCCATCCATTCTTAAGAGGTCATGACTAAGATTTGCCATGATAATAATTACACTAATAAATATAGGGGCTAGTGGTGATGGCAGGCCTTTATCACCAAATAAATCCAACTCCACAATGATGAGTTTGTTTATGATTCAGATGAAATGTGTTTATTAGTGAGATTTATTTTTAAAAAGCCACTCTTCTGTTGTCATATGATGGCACTATACCAGAGGGTCACTTTAATATCATATGATGAATATCATCATCACCAACATACAGTGGTGCTTGAACGTTTGTGAACCCTTTAGAATTTAGAACCATTTTAGGCAAAAGTCCTAAAAGTAGATAAAGAGAACCCAGTTAAACAAATGAGAAAAATACTATACTTGGTCATTTATTTACTGAGGAACATGAACCAATATTACATATTAGTGAGTGGCAAAAGTATGTGAGTCTTTGCTTTCAGTATCTGGTGTGACCCCCCTGAGCAGCAATAACTGCAGCTAAACGTTTCCTGTAGCTGTTGATCAGTCCTGCACACCGGCTTGGAGGAATTTTAGCCCATTTCTCCGTACAGAACAGCTTCAGCTCTGGGATGTTGGTGGGTTTCCTCACATTAGCTGCTCGCTTCAGGTCCTTCCACAACTTTCTCCTTGCAACCCTGCCATGCACACCATTGTTGTTCAGTGTTCTTCTGATGGTGGACTCATGAACATTAGCGAATGTGAGAGAGGCCTTCAGTTGCTTAGAAGTTTTTGTGACCTTGCCAACTATTACACTCGTTGCTCTTGGAGTGATCTTTGTTGGTCGACCACTCCTGGGGAGGGTAGCAATGGTCTTGAATTTCCTCCACTTGTACACAATCTGTCTGACTGTGGATTGGTGGAGTGAACAGTCTTTAGAGATGTAACATTTTCCAGCCTGATGAGCATCAACAACTCTTTTTCTGAGGTCCTCAGGAATCTCCTTTGTTCGTGCCATGATACACTTCCACAAACATGTGTTGTGTTCTTTAAATAAAACAGGGTGCCCACTCACACCTGATTGGCATCCCATTGATTGAAAACACCTGACTCTAATTTTACCTTCAAATTAACTGCTAATTCTAGAGGTTCACATACTTTTGCCACTCACTAATAAGTGATACTGGGTCATTTTCCGCAATAAATAAATGACCAAGTATAATATTTTCTCACTTGTGTAACTGGGTTCTCTTTATCTACTTTCTACTATCTGACGATGTTTTAGGTCATATTTATGCAGAAATCTAGAAAACTCTAAAGGGTTCACAAACTTTCAAGCACCACTGTATACAACATGTACAAGAAACAGTTAACTTTGAGCCTTTTATAAATTCAATCAAAGTTGAAGCTGTTATAGTTGCAAAGGGTGGGCCGATACCATATTAACAAAAACATCTGTGCCAGTACCTGCTCTGAGGCTATCTGTTCCAGGAACTGTGTTAACCCCAACAGCAACAGATCCAGTGCCAGCACCGAGAGTGAAGGTTCCTGTGGCTGCACCAAGGGCGTCAGCAGAGGCTTTGCCAGAGGCCACCCATCCTTCAGAGGCTTCGCCAGAGGACCGCCCCGACCTCAGAGAGCTTAGCCAGAGGCCGCCCCAACCTTCAGAGGCTTCGCCAGAGGCGCCCGACCTTCAGAGAGACCCTGTCAGAGGCCGTCTTCTCCAGAGAGACCCTGTCAGAGGCCGTCTCCTCCAGAGAGACCCTGTCAGAGACCGTCTCCTCCAGAGAGACCCTGTCAGAGGCCGTCTCCTCCAGAGAGACCCTGTCAGAGGCCGTCTCCTCCAGAGAGACCCTGTCAGAGGCCGTCTCCTCCAGAGAGACCCTGTCAGAGGCCGTCTCCTCCAGAGAGACCCTGTCAGAGGCCGATCTCCTCCAGAGAGACCCTGTCAGAGGCCGTCTCCTCCAGAGAGAAGACCCTGTCAGAGGCCGTCTCCTCCAGAGAGACCTGTCAGAGACTTGTCTCAGCCAGAGAGACCCTGTCAGAGACTCTGTCTCCTCCAGAGAGACCCGGTCAAGAGACTGTCTCCTCCAGAGAAAGCGACCATGTCAGAGACTGTTCCTCCAGAGAGACCCTGTCAGAGGCCGTCTCCTCCAGAGAGACCCTGTCAGAGGCCGTCTCCTCCAGAGAGACCCTGTCAGAGACCGTCTCCTCCAGAGAGACCCTGTTCAGAGACTATCTCTCCAGAGAAGACCCTTTCGGCTTCCCCCCTCGCCAGCCTCCAGTGGCTTCCTCGCTCGCCAGCCTCCCGTCGCGACTCCGCTTGCCAGCCTCCATTCGGCTTCCTCGCTCGCCAGCCTCCAGTCGGCTTCCTCTCGCTCGCCAGCCTCCCGTCGGCGACTCTGCTTCGCCAGCCTCCATTCGGCTTCCTCCTCGCTCGCCAGCCTCCATTCGGCTTCCTCGCTCGCCAGCTTCCCGTCGGCGTCTCCGCTCGCCAGCTTCCAGTCGGCGTCTCCGCTCGCCAGCTTCCAGTCGGCGCCTCCGCTCGCCAGCATCTCCTTGGCGACTTCGCGCGCCAGCCGCCCGACTGCTGGCAGTCCCCTCCGAGGGTCCGCCCGGCAAGGAGACCCCCTGAGACGGGACTGCATCCGGGGGTCCCTTGTAGGAGTCCTAGCTCTGTCTCGGACTCCTTGGGGGGGGCTCTGTCACGCTCCACGGTGGTACGCACTGCCCCTGCCGTCTCACGGACCTATCCAGAAGCTTCCCATTTAAGCATGTCCGTGAGAGACTTGGATCGCAGATTATTGTTTCGATGCCAGTCGCATCCCTACGCGCCTCCCTTCATGTAGCGGCCCTACGCGTCTCACCCGTTCTTCTCATCCTGGCTCTACTCCTGTCCGTGGCATCCATGCTCCTCCGCGTTCGTCCGTACCCGTCGTGCCTCGTATATCTCCAGGTATCGCTCTGTCTAGGTACTTCCGTGTTTGGTTTCATTTCCACCCGTTTTCCGACTTCAGTCTAGTTTATGTTCCTACCTGTTTTCTTTTTTTTTCCCACCCGTTATCCGGCTTCGGTCTAGTTTCTGTTTCATACCCGTTTTCGGTCCTCGCCGTTTTTCCGTTTGCTGTGTTTCTTTTTGTTATTTTTCTGATTAATAAATCCTCCCTTTTTGAAGAAACTGCGTGCGTCTCACCCTTCCGTTCGCCACCCGCGTTACATAGATTGCCAGACAGACAGACAGACAGACAGATAGATAGATAGATAAGTTTATTAATCCCAGAGGGAAAATCAGGTGAACACAGCAGTTCAAAACTAGAAAATACAAAAAGGAGTAAGTAATTACTGTAGTAATACTAATAAGTAATTACTGTACATACAGGTATAAATACAAATAAAATATGTATAATAAAATAATTAAACATTTGTGAATAGAAATAGAGAAATACAAGTAATCTGTGAATAAGAGTATAGAACTGTCATAATAACTAATATGAAAGCATCATTTACCATATTAACTAAACTAACATGAAAAAGTGTCATGTGCATTAATAGTAGGCACTGTGTGATGTATGGTACCAATAATATCCATCTGGTGCTTTGTGAGACATTTAGTGACTCAGTATGTCCTGAGATGTTATACAATGCTATCGCTGTTGGTCCAAATGATTTCCTGTATGATTCCGTGTTACAGCGGAGCTGGAGAAGTCTGATTAGCAGGTCATGGAGGGGATGTGATGCATTGTCCAGGACAGCAGTGAGTTTAAGTGTCCTCCTTTCCACAGTCAACTCAAAACCATCCAGTGAGCAGCCCAAGACTGAGCCAGCCTCCTTGATCAGTGTGTTGAGTTGTTTTGCATCCCCTGATCTAATACTGCCTCCATAACAAACTGCTGTAAATCTTTAAACTGCAACAAACCCCAATAAATCTAAATTGTATAGACAGAATTTAATTACCTTATCTTACACTTATGTGAAACTATTGTATTGGTTGTATGAGTTCTTTCAAGCAGCTGACTCTTACCTTCATATCACAGGTATTAATGTGGTATACAGTAATGTAGCTGAAGGCTCAAAATGAATGTCCAGCTTTCCATGGATCATCACTTTGTAGTTTTGTTTTACTTGCACTTTGTGGCTTGCATGTTCCAATGGACCTAAAAGTTTTTTTTGACTGAAGCTATGGCACTGAGGTTGCGGGGTAGGTAGCATCCATAACTACTAAATTTCATTGCACACAAATATAATGACAATAAAAGGCTTCTATTCTACACTCCATGACCACCAGTTAGCTGATAATTGTGGCTTTCTGCCAGACTGTAAACATGATATGCAAATCAAAATATACTTTTTCAGTTTAAGAACTTTAAGAATTTTGACCTTTCACTAAATGTCTTTTACTAAATGTCAACCAATTTTCCCCATACCAGATGGTGAACCCCATTCAAGCACAGATCCATCGTGGCTGTTCCGACACCACTGTGAGATGCCTATATATGCTTGAGCTGTGAATCCAGGATTGTATTCATCAGCCTAATGCATGTACACCAAACCTGACTGAAGTCACCTTTATGATGAACCACCAAGGAGTTGGAGGATGTACAATCCTGTATGCAGATTTTCATGTAGATTGTATGTATTAGTGATTACACACTGATTGTTCAAAAATGCTATTAATAATTAATGCATACATTTTCTGGTAATTGCATGAATATGAAGCTGCAGCAGTCTGGAGCTATGTCAACACAGCTCCAACATAACACCTCATGGACCAGTGTGAGTGGGTTTAATTTGTAGTTTCAAAGATTTTCTACCACTTTACATGTCAATGTGCTTCATACTTCAGGCTAAGCTACAAACTCATTGAAGTAACTGTTGAACACTTGAGCACATAAGAGCTGTCCTGTTTGCATTTGTCTTCCTTATGCTTTTGTGATATAACCTTTATTATCTCATCTTCTTTATGCAATGTTTGCCCTTCCCAGCATGTTATTGTGTTTACATCTGTGCGTTGTTGGCCCATGATTACCCTCCTGTTGTTTTCCATTAGCCCGTGTAAAGCCAGTGCCTTTTAAAAATACAAGTGTATTCACAGATACTGAAGCTACAGTAGAGGAGTCTTCTTTTCAAACTTTCCATCACTTACTGCCAGTTCCTTAGTGCTTCTGTTATTGGAGAGTAACAGATAACATGAAAACACTTTGTCTGGCTAGGCAACACCAGCAGGAACTAAGTAGGCTGACTTAATGGATAGTGTATTCCTAGTGTGTGTGTGTGTGTGTGTATGTATGTATATGTATATGTATATATATATATATATATATATATATATATATATATATATATATATATATATATATATATATATATATATATATATATATAGCTAGCAACACAGGTCACAAGGCAGGTATCTTTCCGCTACGGTTGTCAGAGCTAAAGGTCCAGCTAGTCCTGTTAAGTGGGCTAGCCGAGTAGAGTCAGGAGGCTCGAGGTGATCTGGTAGGGCCTTAGATAGGAAGGGAAAGGTGTTCACCGCCACTAACCTCTTTCCCCACTCTATCCCACTTGGACGCTTCCACCCCCTTCTCCGCGGTTGAGCTCGTCTTCTCCGCCTTGCTGCATTTCCATGCACCTCTGCCTGTCTTTAGCGCAGAGCTTAGCTGCTTCGGGCTTCCCTCCGCCTCTCGTGGGCACTCTACATGTGCGCACGCGTACGACGCACACTTCGGCTTTCTTTGGCAGAAAGCCGACCCCCCCGGTCAGCACATGTGCAGTGCGCCTGCTGACGCTCTCAGTGTTGGTTTTGTTTTGTCAAGTTTTCCTTGACCTTTTTTCTCCCTAGAAGAACGTGTCCCGTGCGTTTGCGTTTTTGTTACATTCCTTTCGCTCACCTTGTCCCTCTTTCACCTGTCTACGGTGTGGTTCCCTTATTTTGAGTCCACTACGTGCGGCACCTTTGTCTGTCCTTAGCCTTATCAGGCTCCCTCCTTCCTTCTCTCTCTCGTGGCCGTGTGGAGCGTTGCTAACAAGTCTGTCCCTCATACTCAGGATTCTTGGTTGCCCTGTCTTGCCCTGCTCTGTCCTTAGTTACTTCCATTCAGGGGTGGGCGCCCCGGCGTTCCCGTATACCTGCCTGTCCGTCACCTTACTGGACCTGGGTTATCCCTGCACTTGGGTCCTTCCTTCTTCCATCCTACCGGCCCGTCATTTCGCCGGGTCTGGCATAACAATTTATCAATAAGAATTTACCAGGTACTCCTGCAATAAAGACATAAATGCACTTTTGTGTTTTGGCAGAATGCATTTTTCTGTTGTATGTTTGATGAAATCGAAAATATTTTCTCAGGAATTATTACACAAAACAAGGCCATTGCAAAGCGCTCAAAAAGTATTCTGCTATGTATGAATATTTTCTGATAACACATCCAGCAAGAGCTATGCCACAGTTTTGTTACCATCTCATGGGCCAGTATAATAAGGTTTAGGCTTAAAACAGTGGCAAGAGTTTTTTTTCCCCTGAATTCACATCATTAAAGCAGGATGAAAAAATGAGCTGATTCTGAAGTGTTTTCAAAAAATGTGTTGGTATGTAGAACAAGCTCCGTGTGAACAAGATGTCAACGAGATGTCCATGGTTTTCCATTTGTACAGCAAAAACCAGTGACAAGGGTGAAATGATGTTGAAAATAATTTAAATTCTGAGTAAAGTTGAAGGTTTTTCATTTCCTCTATATCACTAATGTACCACAGTAGCAAGTAGCTTTCAGCATTTTGAATGTTATCACACTGCAGACATATATAGGTGCAGTCGGAAATTAACTATATCTAGAATCCTATTAAAAAGCTTTTCAGGTGTATGCATTGAGGCCTTTTTTTACTATAGTAAGTGAGATAACTCCTGCTTGAAATAAATGTCACCATCCATAGAGTTATTTAATATGGTGCTATAAATGGTGCTGATGGGTTCTGGTGTTTTTATCTGAGACATATAATTGGTATTAGGTTTTTTTTTCTTTCTTTCTTTTATTTCTTTTCTTTCTTTTATGTGAATATGCGATATATTTTCTGTTCTATCTATATATGATTAGTGTGAGCGATTAGACTGACCTTAGACCTGTTCTGAATACCTAAACTCTTAAGCATAAAGAGTGAAATTTGAGCACATGTTGCAGATTACAAACTCTAAGTTGAATTTACAGATGTTTTGAATATTATTTCAGGATTTTTGCCCAGGTAAGTAAAAATCATTATCAAGAATGTAAGTACTCATACAGCATACTGTATGTACAGATGTACAGGATTACTGATGTTTCCTGATTACTGATGTAATATTTTTTCTAAACTATCTTAAACCTGTCTTCCGATAGCTAAATCAGTGATTTCATTGAATGTTGCCATTCTGTATCTAATGAGTGTATCTTTACTGAGGCAACAACCAACAGTGAATGGAATAAATTTTATTTTGTTGGGCTTAAATTGGCCTAGAGTGGAAATGACACGCATGAACTGTTATGATACATGTCGTCATTGTTAAGACACTATTTGTTTGTTCTGTGTGTTGGGCCACTTTCTCTTCTTGACCTTTATTAGTTTCCATCACTCGTCAGGTAGTTGCTCTGGGGAAGGAATAATTGACAGCTACAAATGAACCAGCTTAAAATATGACAGCAAACATAATGGCAGTACCTCTTATTTCAAAAATCAATAACTCAGATGTCAGAGGATGTGGAAAAGAACATCCATGTAGAATCCAAGCTGGGATTCTGCCTGATCCTTGAGCCCACACACTAGGTATACAGTTGTGTCTTTAAAGGCACAGCAAGCCTAGTTTAATGGATACATAATATACTGACAGATTGGTCACTTTGGTAAGTGTGTAGAGGTCAATACTGTAGCAATCGCTCTGCTAATGGCCCAAGAGCTTCTGTGTGGAAATCAGATAGTTTTATCAGTTATTTACACTCTACAGTCCCTCACTTCATTCCCAATGGGATTATCTAATGTTTTTGCCCTGTCTCTTATTCTGCTGCTGGTATCCTCTTAACTTGTGGTTCTGTTGATCTTCTCAAATTTCAGTACCATAAGTCAGCCATTACTCACTTGTCTCATCTAATGTGCACTTTGACACAGAATATGCTGCTATTATGCTTAAGGAAGACCTCATATGGTTTGTGGTGTGTGTGTGGGGGGGGGCATTTTGTAAGGCTGAGGTGGTGAGGTCTAATTCATGTATGCAGGTGGCAGCATTCATTTTCTACCACTTCTGTACAGTGGCCACTTAACTGTTGGATCAGTGACAGACTCAGTCCCAGGTGCAGTCATTTGTCATCACTCACTCAGAGAAAGGAAGAATCTTTTGAGAATGACGAATTTAAAACATGTATTACCTATCATTTAGGAGATAAATACTTAGTGAATAAGTCTTCCTTCCTGTATCTCTCAAGTGTGTTAATACTTCACTGTGATGACTCTATAAACAGCTTGAATAGATCTTCTTCTACAGGCAGTACAAGGCTACATTAAGTGAGATTGATGGCTACTTTGCTTGAGTGTGGATGACTAAATGTTAATCATGAGGAAGACTAGGAATTATAGAGAAAACTAGATAAATATATGAATGATTTGTGAGAGAATCTAAATGGAGTGGGTTTGCTTGAATTTTAGTATCCATGTGTGCAAATGTGGGACTCAACTGAGAGTCAATGTGAGAGTTGATTATGCTGCGTTTGAGTGTGGGTGTGATGAATGTGTATTCTATATAAAGTCTATTGAGGATTGATGATCCTCTCTAGTTGGAAGTGGAATACGGATGACTGTGGTCTATCTGCTCAGCTCTGTCTCACATGGTATACTAGACAAATGCTTAGATCACAGGTACATGACAGATTTGCTTTCTGGATTAATCTTGGTTCTGCTTTTTTTGGGGTAAATGATTTCTGATCTCCAGTGCTTCCTGATGCCTCATAACACACATGTTCTGGTTATGCCCTGTTCACTCTCCCTAAAACCTTGTAATACACTTGTTCTGATTATTCATGAACTACGCACGCTCATAGCCCCAAACATAAATTCTCCTGATATGTCCTGAAATACCTCCTGATGCTACATAACACAGCGCTCTGGTTATGTAACTTACCTCTATGGTTTTACACTGACTTATAAATCCCTTTTATAGCAAACACACTCACTGATTAAAAACAAATTACAGCACCCAGATAGAAATGTTGGATTGCTGCAAAACTCGGCATGCAGTTATGTCTCAGGCAGGTATGTAAATGATTACAGGCTGATTGGAGACTGGGTCTTGCTTACTTTAGGGTAGTGTACCTCTTGGTGAGAGATCATTGACTGCTAGACATGCCTGTGTGATGCACTGGAAGACATTTTGCCAAGTTGACAGACTTTAAGAGGGGGCGCATCCCTTAGACTGAGAGAAGCAGGATTGTCATTTCGAGAAATTGGCAGCTATTTAGACCATTTTGACCAAGCTGTTAGGAGATGTTGAGAGCAGTGGGTCCATGAGGGCACAGACACTTGGCCAACAGGCTCTGTGCGGCCCAGACAGAACACCAGTAAATAGGATCATTTGTTCCACCAACAAGCAGAAGCAGCTCTCACAATTTCATTGTCTACCATCCGAACACAGGTGGCACCCTCACTACACACCCCTGTCTCTGCCTGAACCATTTACAGGTGCTTAGCAGGAGAAAATTTGTTGTCAGGGTGTCCATTATGTATCCTACCATTGACAGCCGGCCACCATCACCTTCATTTGCAATTGTGTTGTGAACAAGAAAGTTGGACTCCTATGGACTGGGACTGTATAGTCTTTAGCAATTAATCCAGGTTCTATTTGGGATCTGACATCAGTCAGGTTTGAGTGGTGAGCACTTAAATCCTGCCTTTAATGTGGAGCGACACACTGCCCCAGCTGCTGGTGTGATGATATGGGGAGCCATTGCATATGACAGTCAGTCTCCCCAGTAGTGATACAAGGGACCCTAATAACGATATGTGCATGACATCCTGCGGCCACGTGTTGCCTCTCATGTCAGGGCTTTCAACTGGCATTTTTCAGAAGGATATTGCTCGCCCGCACCACAGAAAGGGTTTCCCAGCCATGTCAATGCCAGATTAAAACATTTACTTGGCCTGTCCAGTCACCAGATTTATCACCAATCAAGCATTTATGGGACCAGCTGGGGTGCCAGCTTCAGCAGCCTATGAGTGTGGAGGAGCTGTGGGCAACTGTGTCGTAGAGGAATGTCCAGTCTGAATATCAGTTAGATATTCAGTTTAGAAAGTTAATATACCAGTTAGATATTCTGATGTTGTTGCCCCAGGGTAGTGTACTGATTCTTCAAGTCTATTACACGCTTGTATTAGATTTTAAGCTGCTTTCTTATTATGGCATATTTACAACAAATAACAAATGTTCTTATCCATAACAACTTACAACTAAGATTGAGTTAATAGCCCAGAGTCTTAAACAATGGGTCAGAATCTTTTTTATTGCACTTTAGAATTTCTCAACATAAAAACACGAGTTATCTGTTATTTGTTTAATGTAATCTAATCTCTTCTGTATTCTAGGCTATTGTGTTAATTAAATTGGGAAACACAAAAAATACCTCAATTAAAATATGACTAATACATAATATTTCACTCTGTGTGGGTATTGTTGAAAGATTATAATGTGTGTGCTTAATTAACATTCCCTCTGAGGCACTGAGTACATTATTGCTTGCCTGTTTTTTGATCATGAGTGCCTAATAGCCAAGGTTCAAATCCCAGTTGGGCATGCAACACTGTGCATTTACAGAAAAAAAAACACCTCTGCGGTGCACAGAGTTGCTCCTAGTGCCAGTGCAAAACCCAGATAAATGGAGAGGATTGTAAAAAACCTGTGACAAACCTAATACAGTGGTGTGAAAAAGTGTTTGCTCCCTACTTGATTTTTTGTCACACTTAAGTGTTTTCGGAACATCAAACCAATTTAAATATTAGTCAAAGACAACACAAGTAAACACAAAATGCAATATTTAAATGAAAGGTGTTTATTATGGGAGAAAAAAATCCAAACTTACAAGGCCCTGTGTGAAAAAGTGATTGCCCCTAAACCTAATAACTGGTTGGGCCGCCCTTAGCAGCAACAACTGCAGCCAAGTCTTAACTTACAGTGAGTCTTTTACAGCATTGTGGAGGAATTTTGGCCACTCACCTTTGCAGAATTGTTGTAATTCTGCCACACTGGAGGGTTTTCGAGCATGAACGGCCTTTTTAAGGTCATGCCCACAGCATCTCAGGATTCAGGTCCGGACTTTGACTAGGCCACTCCAAAGTCTTCATTTTGTTTTTCTTCAGCCAGTCAGAGGTGGACTTTCTGGTGTGTTTTGGATCAATGTCCTGCTGCAGAAAACCCAAGTTTGCTTCAGCTTGAGGTCACGAACAGATAGTGGGACATTCTCCTTCAGGATTTTTTTGGTAGACAGCAGAGTTCATAGTTCCATTTATCACAGCAAGTCTTCCAGGTCCTGAAGCAGCAAAACAGCCCCAGACCATCACACTACCACCACCATATTTTACTGTTGGTATAAATGTTCTTTTTCTGAAATGCTGTGTTACTTTTACACCAGATGTAATGGGACACACCTTCCAAAGAGTTCAACTTTTGTCTTATCAGTCCACAGAATGTTTTCCCAAAAGTCTTGGGGATCATCAGGATGTGTTCTGGAAAAACTAAGACGAGGTTTAATGTTCTTTTTGCTCAGCAGTGGTTTTCATCTTGGAACTCTGCTATGCAGGCCATTTTTGCCCAGTCTCTTCCTTATAGTGGAGGCATGAACACTGACCTTAACTGAGGCAAGTGAGGCCTGCAGTTCTTTGGATGTTGTTGTGGGGTCTTTTGTGACCTCTTGGATGAGTCGTCGCTGCGCTCTTGGGGTAATTTTGGTCGGCCAACTACTCCTGGGAAGGTTCATCACTGTTCCACATCTTTGCCATTTGTGGATAATAGCTCTCACTGTGGTTTGCTGGAGTCCCAAAGCTTTAGAAATGGCTTTATAACCCTTTCCAGACTGATAGATCTTAGTTACATTCTTTCTCAATTGTCCCTGAATTTCTTTGGATCTCGGCATGGTATGTAGGATCTTTTTGGATCTCGGCATGATATTAAAGATCTTTTGGTGTCCTTCACTTTGTCAGGAAGGTCCTATTTAAGTGATGTTCTGATTGAGAACAGGTGTGGCGATATTCAGTCCCGTGTGTGGCTAGAGACAGTGAACTCAGATGTGATAAACAATAGTTATGTTTTTACCTGGGGGGGATGGGGGACAATCACTTTCATACAGGGCCATGTAGGTTTGGATTTTTTTTCTCCCTGCATTTTGTGTTTACTTGTGTTGTCTTTGACTAATATTTAAATTGGTTTGATGTTCCGAAACGCTTAAGTGTGACAAACATGCACAAATAGGCAATCAGGAAGGGGGCAAACACTTTTTCACACCACTGTATGTATATCAGGAAGTGGATCCAGGTAAAAGAAGAAGAACAACTGCACTGTACTGATGCCAGTTAGGCCCAATAAAAACTAGAACTATTATGGATTTGCAAAATGCAGATACATGGACGATATGACTTCTGCCTCTCATATTTTACAACTCCCTATTGCAAATTGTGCTCTCCAATACCTTTTCCAGCGCATGGCGCAGTCATTTGCAAATTCATAAAACCTCAGCAGCATAAGGTTATGACACTTCGAGGGTGTGCATATCAAATAACATTCAGTGAGTTACAGTGGCTGCTCATGCAAACGTTTGCAAAAACTGTCTGTGTTAACTTTCTAATAGGGTCTAGCAAGGAATGCATTTCAGCAAATGAACATACATTTTTGTAAGCTTGTCTAAATGAATATGTGAGTTTAAGCTGTCCTGTCTGTTGCAAATACATTTTGATACAACTGAAATGCTGCGAAGGAGCTCTTAAGGTACAGTGGCATTTTGCTAGCTCACCAGCTGCCGAGTTGGAAAAAACACAGGCTGGTAGAGGGATCATTCCCCAGCACTGAAATACCAATCCTGCTTATCCTTTGATAGACTGGCCTCCTATCCAGCGTGTGCTTGTATACGCCCTCTATAATCTCTGTTCTCCTGGATAGATTTCCCTCCCAACTGTGACCATGATCAGCAAAAAAAACGTTAAATATTAAGGGAAAAATGCTGTGGAAATCATTAGTACACACAGTACCTCATCAGTACACACCTGATGGACATTTGCACCACAGTTCAAATCATAGTCTAAAACTAAAGGTACATAGGGTTGTTAGGTGGAAGTTATTTGCCAAATTGTAATGGCATTACCAGAGTATATAACAAGAAGAAAATACTATGCTACTCTGCTATTTATATTTCTTTTTTTATATGGCTGCATCTGTAGGTGGCTTTAATTAAAATAATAGTTGGCTTTTCAGTTAAGCTCTCCGACAATGGTCTGTAATCACTGCTCAGTGTTAGGAGGAAAAGGTAGAGACAAACTAAGAGAACACAGCAGGTTAAATAAGGATAGAGAGATGCCATTCTGGATAACATCACAGGGTAATTTACCTTATACAATAGCTCCCTCCCACCCTAAACCACATCTCTATATACCACAGTGGTGTACTAATTACACAGAGCATTTTGTATCACAGTATGTGGTTTGAGATTCAGCCATTGTGACAAGAAGTAGACTTTGAGAGAGTCATATATGTACAAGTATCATTTTTTTATGACAAAGAAACAAATCATAGAAAATCACTTAATGTAATTCACATTTTTGTAGTTAATTGATATTCATATTTGTCTCTTGTACAATTATTCTTTACAAGCTATTCACACCAGGCTCTAATTATAAATGCAGCTAACCTGCCCACACATATGCATTCTAAACACATAGTCTGACTTTATATAGGCAGCCATAATGAGATATAATTTGAATTGAATTCAACTACAGTACATCTTCAATGACTTCATACCAGTAAATTTCCTGTAATCTCATTTAAGTCTAAGAACTAGTTAATGGCTAGTAGAGAAGCTTCACTTATCTCTTAAAACTCTAGCGATGACTAAACTATAAAATCAAGTCAAAGGAGGAAACCTTGGGAGGACCAAGACTTAAAGGGACCCAACCTCCTTGGGCAGCCTAGATGATGTATGTAAGGATTGAACTAAGTTTTCTAATTAATAAGTGTAAAGTCATAGTTTAAATACACAGAACCTAAATAAGGAGTTGAGAAATAGTATGAGGACTGGAACTGATGATGAAAGAACAGTTTGAATGAAACTGGTACCGTACGAATGTCTAAGTGTGAGGACTGGAACTAATACCAGAAGAAGTGATCCGACAGAAAACAGAATATGTAGTGATGTGATGAACGCAGAGTCTATTAACAGAACATGATTGTGCAAGTGTAGCCTGACAGCCTGGAAGCATTAACTATAACAGCGTAGCCAGAAAGGGAAGAACACATCCAAGAGGCATCACATGAGATGACCACCCACCTCCCCAGAAACCAACAAACCTGAGAGAAAACAACAACCCAACATCCCAGATCACCACAAAACTTTCTGGGCCTCATTCATGAAATGCAAGTACAACAAATTTTTGTGTAAGTCATTTGTAAAACTTTTATTGTAAATGGCTGCATTCATGAAAATGTTAGTAGTCTCAAAATGTTTGTAGATATGGACCAAATTTACACCTGCTCCTGACCATGATCTGACCACCAAGAGTGTCATTTGACTTAAAGACTTACTTAAAGAATTATAAAATACATTAAAAATAAATGTAGACAAAATTACACTCAACAAGCACTAATGTTTCCTAATACAGGGCCTATTTTCTTACACATGTACATTAGTTAATTGATTGTTTCACTTTAAAATAATTTAGGGTGTTTAATAGTCACCAGTAGAAATGGCTGATTTTGCACTGTTGATGGATTTATCAGACAGATCTCTGTAGAGACAATATGTCTTTAGAGATCGTACAGATTTAAGTGCTGAGAGTTATGAGTGGCTGGTTAGTCACTTTTGTCTACCGAGACCCATTATTTTGTATTTATGCATCATTTTAGATCCAACTCTGAGAAAGCAGTCCAGCAGATCCCTTGGCATTCCTGTACCTGTACAAGTACTGTCTGCTTGGATTTTTAGCTACTGGAATGTTTCAGCAGGAGATTGCTAACAGGTCAGGAATTTCAATGAACCGCACCATCCCAGCAGTTTTAGACATCTAGTGATAAGCTCTATCAAATTCCCTTATAGAGTGGGAAGTCAAAAAGAATTTCTGTGCTATTTCAAACTTCACAAACATCATTGGGGTTATTGACTGAACACACATTCTCATAAAGTCTCCATCTAATGATGAATTTGCATAGATGAATAGGAAGAACTACCTCTATTAATGTGCAATTGATCTGTGATGCGAAATGTTACCTTCTGAACATTTAGGTGAAGTGCCCAGGTAGAACTCCTGATTCCTCCAGATTCCTCCTGTGACACTGCTTGACTGGCAGATGTTTGGAGAGTGGTGCTATAAGAGATGGCTATCTCATTAGTAAGTTAACATAAGGGCTAGAATATTATAAGTTTATTCATATATGCATAACGTTATCTGCTCATTTTCTCCAACGGAGAGAGCGGTTATTCTCTGACACCATGGCTCATGACCCCACTGATGAACCCTCAAAGTTTGCAGGAGCTGTTTGAAAAATAGTACTGCTCTGCATCCTGCACAACATGGCCATGGACCAGAGCGTGCCAAACCGAGAGGACCCATTTCCGTCTGAGTGTGGAATTCTGTCTCGCAGTTTGCCAAACCCCAATGTGAGCGTTCCAGCTGCAGCGGTTACACGTCGACAGGAATTAATTGGGATGGTTCTGAGATGGTGTTGTCCTCTACTCAAGGCGAAACGAAAAAATGCACACACCAGATAACTTGAACCAGTGCATTACACATTTTATTTGACTGTGTTGGACTTTTGATTGTGTTGCATATTTCTCTGAGTGTGGTATTTCTTTCAGAGAATCATACATGGTTCATAATTTTTCTCTTGTTTCTCCAGCACTACCCCAGTCAGGATTTTGTTTCATGCATAGTTGGCATTTTGGCTGGTCCAAGCAGGTGAACTGGTCCAGGTGGGTGAACAGTCTTTGTGTGCGAGGAATAAATACAATGTAAAAATGTGTGAATGACAGGTTTGTACAGTCACAGAAGTGACAGCTGTTCATTTTGAGTTTTAGTCATGTAAGCAAAGCAGCATACATGTAAGCAAATCCTTTGCATTGATGACCTGTGCCTGCCAGTGTGCTGATTCTTTTTTTAAGACTCAAGTTTCATGTCTAACCATTTCCTCTTGACCTCTTGGACTGTTCTGGTAACCGAACTGCATTTACAGCACATGTAATTTGCTGCCAAGCTGCTTTTTTGTAGGACCTGAAACACCGGTGTGGACCGTCGAAAATAAAAGGTGTCAATTTGAGTCCACTTGATTCAGTAAAACGTCAATTTCCACATCAGAATAGTTTTTCTTTTGCCTTTTCTGAGACATTTTGCCATGGTTTCTCAGTCCAAAGGCTTACTTATATGGTGGTCAAAATTATTATTCATGGACATGGATTTTGGTAATCGTATGTTACTTCTAAATGAATATGCACATGCGCCCAATTTGTGAACGATTGATATTCATTAACATGCAGACATTCTACTAAAAATCTGCGTCCGTATTCATAAAGATGCTTAGTGCTAAGAGTAGCTGCTAGTGATGAAAATCTAAGACAAATCTTAGAATTATGGGTTTCCCTATCAAAGTTATTCATAAAGCATTTTAACCCCTAAAAGTGCTCCTAAGGTGAAAAACTGTTAGGAGTAGGAAGGGGGACTTTTAGGAGGTTTAGAAGTTCTCTTAAGCAGAAGAGAAAATGGGTGAAAGAAGACGAGGCAAAAGAAATGTTGCAAACACTGAATTATAGTGAGTTAATCAAACGCTACCAATTAGATCATAATGATTGTGGTTGATCTCATTAGGGATGTACTCACATGTCCTATCCAGTACAACAATGCTGTGATGTCCTAAATGAATACATATGAACCAACCACAACCCTTAAATAGATTAGACCTGGCACTGATCATACCAGAAAATACAGTAGCAGAGCTACATTTTCTCCAGTTCAAAGGCTATCCAATATTAAATAGGCTGCAAAAATGATCAGCATTGTAAATACACTGTCAAACAAATAAAGGCGTGTGTGTGATTAGTGTAAAATACACAGAAATAGCCTATGCCTGTTATCTCAAAGGTTTATAATAAGTTTTACAGTATTTCCCTAATTAATAATTTTTTGGTGTTTGTGTGTATGGTTGTGTGTATGTGAGAGTGAAAGAGAGTGAGTGAGTGACTGGGGTTACATCCAATCTTCAAAATAATGTGTCATACCTGGGTTTTGTGCTCCCCTTGCTCAGAGTTGCACTCACGTCACTTATGAATCACTCTTAAACTAAAATTCTTAGAATCTTTATAAATACCCCTGGTGTTTACACAGCGTTTCTGAATGTAGCGGAAAGTTTTCTGAAAGGTACATTTTACTCATTATGAACCCCTGCCTCTGCCCTAAGTCTAGGGGTAGAACGCACAACTCAAGGTCAAAAAAGACCGAAGCTCAGCCCAGTGAGATAGCCCTGTCTGACTCTCCTGACTATGTGGCCTAGACAGAGCAGGCAGGTCAGTGATGACCCGCATCTCAGTTTAAAGCCTAATCAAAAACCTCTGTAAACAAGTATGTTTTAGTATGCTTTCAGTCTGAGTAAAATCGATTTGTTCAGGTTTGTTTTTTTCCAATTGTGCTTAAGCAATTCAACGAGCATAAATGTACTGAGTAAGTTATATTCCTGCTGTGTTGTGTTGTTGAGCACTATATTTCACAGACCTGACACTCACAAGCACTTTGGTTTCCCATATGGGGTCATGCAGTTGTTGTAGTAGATTTATAAATATCATGAGTATAGCTGGAATCATATTCACAAACTGTCAAAACGAGCCAATAAATGAGAGTCAGTTTCACAGAATTTCTCTTAACAAGTAAACCTGGCACCAAAGCCACACAGCTTTTGCTGTTAATAAGACATGAATGTAAACGCTACTAAATCATCATCAGACAGTGACACTTTATAATAAAGTGACAATTTTTCATGTAGTGTCTGGCTGATGGCTTTCATAACTTTTTAATTGTGCAATCTGGACACCAAGTTTTCATCATAACTAAGAATGTGTGCAACATAATCATTTTTGGTTGCAAGGTGTATGTTTTGGTTTATTAAAAGCAAACAGGTACAATGGAAAAGTTTTATGATTGACACTGATCCCCAGTGCGTCTAAATCCTGATCTAGGCAGTTTAAGGCTTTAAATATCACTGTATACATGTGCCTTTTGACTGGAAACTAATATTTTGTACACTTGAAATTGGTTACTGAATGGATTGTTTCATTTTCCCATCACATTACAAAATTGCACCCGTTCCTGAATTATTGGCACGCTTTGAAAACATTAATAAAAATAGTCCACAAAGATTAGTAGTTGTGTACATCTAATCTTACTTTTCAGATCTGACTGATTAGATGTGAAGAGAGCATTTTGAATAGTGGTCTGAAAATATTAGGCACCATTGAACACAGATCAGTGATTAAAACCACTGACAGGTAAGCTGAATAACATTAACAGTGTGAACGGGCTCTGGGAAACGTTCTGCTGGAAAACCTTAGGTTCTGGCATTCCTTTCATGTAGCTGTTACATTGACTTGTACCACCTACCTAAAGAATGTTGCAGATCAAATACACCCCTTCATTGCACCATGCCACACTGCATTTTTTTTCAAGAACAGTGACTCTCCCTTCGACAGAAATCATGTGTGAGAAGCCTGCCAGGTGCCAGGACTGCTTTAACACCAGAGTCAATATCCTTGATACATTTATACATTCTCCCAGTCACAGAAACGCACACACACACAAACTCACTTTTAATTTGGGAAACACTGTATAGCCTATAAGCCTTTGATATAACAGACATAGGCTATTTCTGCGTATTTTACACAAATCTCACACACACACATTTATTTGCTTTATTTTTTAACAGTATTCTTACGATGCTGATAATTGTTATAGCCTATAAGCTATTGGATAGCCTATGAACTGGAGAAAATGTGGCTCTGCTCTTTTCAGGTAAGATGCTGCTGTGTCTAATCTATTTAAGTGGGGTTGGTTGGTATGTAACATTCGTTTCTGGCATTACCGTTCTGGAGAATTCAGTTCCCCTGTTTCCCCTTTAATGTGCATGTGTGACATCCCTACATTTTCTCCAGAAATCATATTGTATTCATAACGTATTCTCTAGTTGGCGCATTAAACGGTGATGTCTTTGATCAGGGGATGAGTTAATTAATTGTGTTTTATTTGTCTGTTCATAGGTGTTAAGATAAATTGTTAAATAGTCTGTACTAAAAATCGGTTCTCTGAATTATAGAATAATTTGTTTTTTGGACTTTATTGCTCCATCCATTTCTGAGTAAGCACAAGCATTACTGGAAACATAAATACCTAATGCTTCAGAGACATTTTGTATTTTGGACAGCAAGTAATTTTGTTTATCTTGTTTGTTTATTTGACTATGTGTATCCTGTATGTCACACAGCCTGGAGATTGGTTGAACACATAAATAAACTATATTGCAGGCCACAGTTAAGTAGTCTGTGCTTTTTTGTAGTTTCTGTGCTTTATTATGAGAACAATTGCACCTATAAATGTGGTTTCCCTGTGGTACTGTATGTTGCAGCAAAATTGAATTCATATCTTGGTGCAATAGAACAGTCAGTTAGTGAGAACACAGGGGAACCGATTTACCTGAAGGTCTGGGAAAAGTGGTTTCCCCCCTTGTATATTACAGTTTGATTTTTTTTTAAAGCAGTTACAGTGAGCTGGTGAAATATTTTAGTGTAAACATTACATATAATAAGTTTCAGCTGTAAAAAATCAGTTACACTGAGAAAACAGAGAACTGATTTACCTGGAGCTCTGGGAAAATGGTTCCCCTGCATATTCCAGTATGATTATTTTTAAACAACTATAGTGATGCTAGTGATGTATTTTAGTGTAAACTTTATTTTTAACCAGTTTGATGCTGTTACGTGAGAGTCAAGGGATGAGCAGGCAAATGCAGGGTTCCAGTTCAAAAACAAGACAAGTTTATTATAAAGTCCCCCAGAAAACAAAGCACTAGCAGACGACAACAACAATAATAATAATAATAATAATAATAATATATATATATATATATATATATATATATATATATATATATATTTTATGCATGTATGAGTTTCCAGACTTTTTCTGTTTTGTCTGCTGTCCTTTGCGTATTGTCTGTGGCTTCCTCAATACTCACAAACCATTCCCAATTAATTTCCTTGGCCTAACCTGCAATATACCGAAACCACAATGAGGAACGTTGCAATGTGGAAGTCATAACTGTAATTATATACTGTTTCAAATGATAAACATACAACATAAACATGTTTCAATCAAGTCTTTACAATAGACAGTCACACTGGATGTAATCACAGTTTGTGACTAGGCAATGCAAAAATCCAGGTCATTACAAACTATTAACTGAATTTCATGCAAATGCACTGATACGGCCAAAAAGTCTTATACCACTAACCAGTGAAAATAATCTTTGTGGAGAATTGTTTGTACTGCAGCAATGTAATGAGCCAAAACACACCTCAAAGTATTGCACCAACTGCTTGAAGCCCAGTGAAGATCAAGGAGTGGTGCTTGTCATGGACTTTCCTATACAGTCACCTGACCTAAATCCTGAGTCAAGCACTCAGTTACAACACAAGATGCTTGTTGGAATATTCTGAAATGATGCTGAGATAACATGGATCATAAGATTTTGCATCTGTGGAGTTCATCTCTAAAGTGCCCATATTGTGTGAGTGTGTGTATAAGTGTGTGAGTGTATGATGTATTGGCACCCTATCTAGGGTTTTTCCTGCCTTGTGCCCTGTGCTTCCAGCCAGGCACTGGCTCTCCCATCAACCTGACCAGGATTAAGCAGATAAGAAAATGAACGACTGAATGAATAACTGATTTTTCTATGTTGTTAAAGAAAGTAACACAGTAAGTAACAGATACAAAAACTTCAGGACTATTAACCAGATGCAACTGATCAATGACATTATGTGCAGACATTAGGTCACACCAACTTAAAAAATCTTAGTGACTCGTTGCACCTATTTTTTTTAGTTGGTGTAACTTAAGTTCTGTGAAATGCATGTTTTAAGTTCTGCTAACAACCCTAGAATTTAGGAGCGACTACAACACATAAATATTTTATATTTATCATATGCATCTAGTTGGTCCAACAATATATTTTGTGTTGTGCCAACTACATTTGTTTACTTCAGTTTAATTAATAATCAAAGTTGACCAAGCTTTAAGTTTTATGTTGTATCAAATAAATGCAAAATATACTAAACAAGTGAACACTGCATAGCTAATAAATAAATGCATTTTAGTTGCACATGTAAGAAAATGAAATACTTTTAACATTTACACCTAGTGTATGAAAATACAAACAATACAAGGTGGAATATTGAACATCGGCTTGTTGTGAAGGTGTTCATACTAAAGACCCATAATGAATCGTTTGAATCAGATAGCTGACATTAACATTCGCGACAAAAGGCAATTCAAAATCAAACACTCAACGCAAAGTTGTTCAGATTAGTTAAACCAACCACTTGGCTGTGACTGAAATGTAATTACTGAGATGTAAGATACTCAAAGTTCATTTGAAATATCCTCCTTAATATAAAATGGAGACATGATATTTGTAAGTTTCCTTTTCAGAGCACTGGCACGAGACGTCCCTCTATAGCGCATGCGCAGTAGTTTCACCATTCCTATTGTTGTTCACCCAACTCAGGTTTTTCATTGGCCTTGAAATGTTGGCTAAGAACAATTATGTTCATTTACTGAACATAAAATTTTAAGTTGATTGGTAAAATTGCTGTAGGTGGTGGCACAACATGTTTTTCACATTTTCACATTCATGTTGTGACAACATAAATTTTTACATTTTCAGAACAAATATTTATGTGCAAGTTTCTACCAAGCTGAAATTACGTAGCAGACAGGTGTTTCCAGATGTGCTATCCAAGCTCTTTTACACAAGCACAAACAAACAGGCAACGTTAAGCACAAGAAGTGCAATGGTTGGCCATAGAAAATAGGTACAGAAGACTTCCAGTGTCCCTCAGGCTAACGTCTCTTCAAAACTGGAAGATGTCCAGCACCACTGTCAGCTCAGAACTAGCAAACACATTGGAATCTTGGTACACCCATCTACAGTCTGGAGAATTCTTATCAATAGTGGTCACATAGTGTAATCACCTATGCACAAAAACTATATAACTATAACTATATAACTATATATCAGTTGTGCATAAGCCATCAGCCAACCTAGAAAAGGAAAACAATTAACCAAATACACAGTACATTTATAAATACATATATAACTACATATGTGTGTGCGCGGGTGTGTGTTTGTACAATAATGCTGGTGCTGTGAACCTGCTGCAGTGTGGCTATATAAACAACACAGTCGCCGTGCAGCCTAACAGCATGCCACAGTCATGTTTTGAAGCAGACACCATGGAGTCACACAATACCCATGTGAAACAGCACAGTAAAACAGTGATTTTGCTAACTTTCTTTCCTGCTTACTACTGTCAACAGATAAGGCTTTAATTGTAGGTGATTTCAATATTCACTTTGACAATGAGCAGGATCCACTTAAAATTGCTTTCGAGTCCATCTTAGAATCCATGGGTATCACTCAGAATGTGATGGGACCAACCCACCGCTGTAATCATACTTTAGATCTAATATTAACATTTGGTATCAATATAGATAACCTTGTGTTTTCCCGCAAAAGTGATTCGATTTCAGATCACTATCCTCTTTTAGTATTTGAGCTATCTCTAATAAATAAAATCCTTCTGCCTCGTTATCACACTAAGCACACTATCACATCTGCTACTCCAGCTGCGTTTATTAAAAACCTACCAGACTTAAAATTTAATACACCTATGGAGATAAATCATCTTGTGTAAATGAGCAATTAGAATGTGTGCTTCGCTCAACCCTGGACATGACTGCCCCTGCTAGGGTCAAACGTATTAGGGAAAAAAGGCTAGCACCATGGTATAATGACCACACCCCTACCTTAAAGCAAAGAACATGGCATTTAGAGCACAAGTGGAGACATAGTAAATTGGAGGTGTTTAAGCTTGGTTGGAGGGACAGCATGACAGAGTATAAGCATGCCCTCACTAAAGCTAAAGCTGCATACTTCTCTTCAATCATAGAGAAAAATAAGAATAATCCAATATTTCTTTTTAATACAGTCTGCAAATTAAAAAAAAAACCACAGAAAGTGATTCTCACGTTCTGTGTAATTTTAACAGTAATGATTTCATGACTTTCTTTAATAATAAGATAGAAAACATTAGGCATAAAACTCAATGCTCATCACATCACCAAACTATTCAGCCACCTTCCAGATGCAGCACTAGTGAAGACATCAGTTTAATAATCTTTTACCCCAATTACTAATACTGAACTATCCGCACTGATCAGCTCGTCTAAGTCATCAACATGTTTATTAGATCCAATTCCTACACGTTCACTCAAACAAGTATTACCCAGTGTTATAGAGCCAGTGTTAGTTATTTTAAATTCATCCCTTACCTTTGGTTATGTGCCCAAATCCTTTAAGTGTGCCGTTATCAAACCACTGATTAAAAAAAGCCAATCCTGACCCTTGTGTGATATCTAATTCTAGACCAATTTCAAATCTACCATTTCTGTAAAAGATCTTAGAAAAAGCCGTCTATTAGCAGCTCTGCAGTTACCTCCAAAGGAAGGAAATTTATGAAACATTTCAGTCTGGCATCATAGTACTGAAACAGCATTAATTAGGGTACTAAATGACTTGTTAATGTCCTCAGATAAGGGATGTTTTTAATTTCTTGTTCTGTTAGATTTAAGTGCAGCATTTGACACTATAATCATGATGTTTTACTAAACAGACTAGAAAATACTGTAGGTGTTAAGGGATTGGCACTTTCTTGGTTTAAATCCTACTTAACCGACCGGTACCAGTTTGTTCATGTAAATAATCTACGCTCTAAGCTCTCAGAAGTGATGTATGGTGTGCCTCAGTGTCAGTGCTTGGCCCGCTTTTATTTTCTCTGTATATGCTGCCACTAGGCTCAATTATTCGTAAACATGGCATTAGTTTCCACTGCTATGCAGATGACACACAGCTGTACATATCAGCCAAACCTAATGACGGCCTTACAATCAACAAAATTGAGGACTGTGTAAAGGAAATAATAGATTGGATGTCATTTAATTTTCTCTTATTTAACTCAGATAAAACTGAGGTTTTATTAGTGGGCTGTGAGAGACAGGTTGGCTACATCTATCCTAAATCTAGATGGCTGTCCATTACTGCCCAGTCCATCTGTAAAAAACTTAGGTGTCACATTTGATTCAGATCTCTCCTTTGATGCGCACATTAGCAATATCACTCGAATTGCTTTCTTTCAATTACGCAATATCGCTAAACTTAGAAATATCCTCTCTTTTAATGATGTGGAGAAACTGGTTCATGCATTTATAACCTCATGGTTGGATTACTGAAACGCCTTACTTACTGGATGCTCTAGTAAATCTATAAATAAACTTCAATTAGTTCAGAATGTAGCCGCCTGCTGCTCGAACGAGAAAATTTGATCATATCACTCCTGTTTTATCATCACTACACTGGTTACCAGTTAAATTCAGCATTGATTACAAAATACTTCTTATAACTTATAAAGCTCTACATGGCCTGGCCCCACATTATCTGAGTGAACTCTTAGAGTCTTACAATCCAGAACGTCTACTTCGTTCACAGGGTGCAAGATTTCTTTTAGTTCCTAGAATTAAAAAAGTCACAGCAGGGGGAAAGGATTTCTCATACATGGCCCCCCAAATATGGAATAAACCTCACACTTTCGTTTGAGACTCAGACACTCTCCAAAATTTTAAGTCTAGGCTAAAGACATACATATTTACACAGGCTTTTGACTAGATTTAGACCGGGATGCATGGCTCGGGTCACTGGGGCCGGAGTCTGGAGTCATGTTTGGCCTGCCTGCCTTTAGCGGGGAGTGTTGGGTGGGCGGTCTGGCTGTACTGGGCTTCAGTCCTCTTGATCTTGACTTGTGCATCCTTGCCTTAGA
This sequence comes from Ancistrus triradiatus, assembly GCA_025084515.1. NCBI lineage: Eukaryota > Metazoa > Chordata > Actinopteri > Siluriformes > Loricariidae > Ancistrus > Ancistrus triradiatus. The sequence continues at coordinate 27,127 of JAJAGP010003762.1, read as the reverse complement.
TGAAGGGCAGAGTTGGGGGTTCATAATCAAAGAGTCTTATGGTGATCAGAGACGTTGGATTGCTGTCCTTCCTGCCGCTCGTGGGGTTGCCAATGTTCCTGTGATCCCTCTTGGTGTGTTTCCTTCCAGTTCTTCCTCTTTCTAGCTTTCTAGCTATGCTGCTATAAGCTATGCTCCGGGGTCCCATGCTACACTTGACATCTGATTGACATGGCATCAGTGATTGTTAATAAACACTGTGCTCTTAGCACACACTAATTACATTTTTCTGTTTTCTCTCCGAGCTGTGTTCCGGCAAGTTCCGGCCCCACACTGATGTTCATCTGAAGGGAGCTCCACTTTGGCATAATTCCACATTTTTCGACCATGACTCCATGACTTTAGTTGTTTCGCTCTTAGATTTATCATCATCCCGGGCCACTGAATTCATGTGCAATTTCACATTCTATTCGAACTTGACTCCATGACTTTAGTTCCGCGTCTTAGATTTATCATCTACTCCGCCCCCATGAGGTTGGGTCCCTTTTTGAGTCTGGTCCTCCAAGGTTTTCTTCCTAGAACTAGGGAGTTTTTCCTTGCCACTGGCGCCCTAGCTTGCTCAATTGGGATTGACATAGTTATTAGGAGATAATCTAAATGTAAAGTTTCTTTGAGAAATGCTCCATTGTAAAAGCGCTATATAATAAATCTGACTTGACTTGACTTGATGTAGCAAAACAGTAGCCTGTAACCTCTTTATCAGATGGCTAAGCTCAAGCAGCACCCAGTTGGAAGAGCTTCAGGCTGAAATCCATAAATCCTGTGTCCCCGTGAATGGTGGTATTGAAACCAATTCCACTACTGATTTCTGAAGAAACTCTGAAAACATCACCCATGCTGGATTATATATGTCACTACCTAATAGAGAATTCCCACCAAATCATCACTACCACTACTACGAAGTAATCTAAATAATCTAATAAAAATCCACACCATGGTTATAGGAGGTATCATCTTGCATTGCTGTATAGGAGGAATGCAGCTACCTTCCATAAGGCTACCAACAGTTGAATGAACCTTTAACACTGGACTTCCAAAACTACAATTTGCCATTGACCTTGGACAACGGTTGAGATTGGAATATTTTCTTGCATTTGCTTGACCCCTACTGATACTGGACTACTTGGAAGGGCCCCAGTGCAGCAGACATCTCCAAATCATTTTCCAGTGAAACTACCATAGACCCGTATGTCCCGAGAGGAATGGAGGAATGGAGGGTGACTGCAAAACATCCACCACTGCCACATATTCCTCATGTTTACCACCACAGGAGTTAATCAGCCATGACAGTCCATGAACTCCTCTGCTGTGATGAATGAGACAGAAACATGCCCCACATAAAGGTGATACAACTGAGCAATCACCGCACTCTTAAATTACAGCCCTAGTCTAAGTGTTGCGAATATGGCACTGAGAACAAAACCAGTAAGATGCACAGTTTTCCCTACATACCTTTCCACTGCTCAGGAAAGATTAATGTTTGAGATTAATGTTTGAATGCTGACCAACAGTGACATTGCAAGATTACAGCCTCACAATAACACTAGTCCTTACGCAGAGGAACCCAGGTTGACCCAATTTTAACATTAAGGGGAACCTTCTGAGCCAAGCCAGAACACAAGTGGCTTTCTGCATTAACCACTGATGTTGCTATTCCAGTGCCAGTTTAATGGCAATATATTCCTGATCCCAATACTATAATTATGATCAGGTAGGTTAACTTGTGAGAAAAAAAAAATAATGGAGTGAACATTTGGTGGTTGGTCTTGGCATTGAGATAAGACAGCACCCACCCCAACGATAGGCTGTCACACAGAGAGGGCATGATGGTGCAGCGATACTACTCAACAGGTGAATGAAATGGAGAAGAAAATGTCATTTATTAGTGACAAATGCTGTTTTCCCTCATCCCATTTACAAATTTGAATTATATTACTATATGTGCTTCAGAGATCAAATATTGTGTAAAATTGTGCCTGGACGAGCTGCTAGAGTGCAGTGGAGACTAGCAGCAGTGGTTAGTTGAATGTCTTAGGAGTGCGATTGAAGGCCCAGTAGTCATTGCAGGGACGAATAGAATACTCTGCCTTCTAAATAAAAAAATTGGCTGCAGCTGGTGATGACACAGATGAACCAATCCTTGCTGTAGAAGTCCAGGAAAATGTCCATAATGTAATCCTCTTCCAAGAAAAATGGGTAAATGTGTGGTTTTGGTGGAGTTGGCACCTTTCTTAAATTCAGTAATACAATCATAAGGATAATGAGGTGGGAGCTCAGTGACTCTCTGCATGCCAGAAACTTCTGCTATGGCAGCATAATCCACAGGAATATTATTTGGCAGAATGGGGACCAATGAGTGATCTCCCAATTAGACCTGGAAATTGTAAGATCATGATTCCTGAGCCAGATAAGATGAAGGATGACAGGAAATGCTGAGGATGGCAAAATAATTGCGGTGTGTTTCCTTGTGAAGGTCGCGCTTGAAAAGTAGGTGAGCCTGGATGATGATGGCACCAGAATCCACTGGACCATCATCTACCACAGCCACATGTTAAGTGTATGGAGCTGCTCTACTGGAATGCCATCCTGGTCCACCAAGAAGACAGCTTCCATGAAGTTCCCCTCTGCTTTAGGGTCAATCATCGCTATAAGAGACAGAACAGAAGAATGGATAGGGAGAAACATTGGGTAAGTGATGAAAGACTCACTTAATGCATTAGCGTCCAAGTACACATTATAAGGAGTTGATCCAGTTGGATGGCCACAGTGATAATCTCATCTAGGGAGCAGCCAAAATCCCAGTAAGCAATTCAAACTGCTGCACTGGAAACAGACCATTACAATAGGTAGTAAAAAGCGTAGCATCATTCCTGCCACTATCCACTGCCAAAGTTTTAAATTCCAGTGTAAATTGACCATTCTGTATCAAATTTTTTCACCATCATACTTATCAAGCATAGTGTTGGCTTCAGAACAGCAGGTGATCCACTGACTGACCCAGGGAGAACAGCTGTTCTTGCTGCTGGCCTAGAAGCTGACAATGAACCGTAATAGCCTCTACGAGACCCTCCAATGTCATTGGTGACCTCCAAGCATGACTGAATTTTACTGTCAGTGCAATAATGGAGAACAATTATGGAAGCAATTGCACAAAGTGTACATGAGAGTTTATTAATCTAGCTAACAAAGACCAGGTACAAGAGAAATCCAAATAATAAGCATGCAAAATAACAATCAGAAATACAATCAAATGAGAGTGATTGTGAGAGTGACTTTGTATTGAGACATAGGAACCTGGGGCTTAAATTCTAGCCCACACAAGGAGTAAAGGACAGCCAGGTGCATGGAATCAGAATGAAGGAGAATCAGAGCATGCCAGATGTATGCACTGTGAATGCTGAAGATTGGAGTCAGACGTGATGGGTGAAGACTTACTACACTCACAGGCCAACTGCTCCTTAACACAAATATCTAAACAGAAAATCACAAGGTGGACATTCAAAGCATTTAGGCATCTAGACATGGCAAAGAACACCTGCTGAAGTTCAATCCGAGCATCAGAATGATTATGAAATGTGATGTAAATTAATTTTAATGTGGCATGGTTGTTAGTGCTAGACGGGCTGGTCTGAGTATCTCAGAATTTCTTATCTACTGGGAGTTTCAGGTACAGCCATATTTAGGTTTGTGTTGTAGAGGCATGTCTAACAGTCAACGATCTCACACCTAGAAGTACGCTGCCCTAAAGTAGCCTCTGAGATCTCTGGACAGGGAAGGAGGCATTTTACACCCTCTTGTGGCAAGACCCAATGTCTAATCAAACTATACTTGTAATCATTTACATACAGTGCCGCTTGAAAGTTCATGAACCCTTTAGAACTTTCTATAATTCTGCATAAATATGACCAATGTGACATCAGGCTTTCACACAGGTCTTAACAGTAGATAAAGAGTTAAACAAATGAGACAAAAATATTATACTTGGTCATTTATTTATAGAGGGAAATGATCCAATATTACATATTAGTGAGTGGCAAAAGTATGTGGACCTTTGCTTTCAGTATCTGGTGTGACCCCCCTGTGCAGCAATAACTGTAACTAAACGTTTCCTGTAGCTGTTGATCAGTCCTGCACACCAGCTTGGAGGAATTTTAGCCCATTCCTCCGTACAGAACAGCTTCAGCTCTGGGATGTTGGTGGGTTTCCTCACATTAACTGCTCGTTTCAGCTCCTTCCACAACATTTTGATTGATTTGGTCAGGTCAGAAATGGCCAGACTCTGTGAGTGATATTAGGGTTTTTCGATTGATTGCACTTCAATAAATTGGATCAGGGTAAGCCTGTGGCACTTTTGCAAGCAGTGTGGTTCACATTCGGTGTTACATTGTTTTAATTTATGTAACAATATGACAGCCTCCTTCTTGCAGACAGAGGGTATCCCTACATGCCCCATCTGATGACGCCATACTCTGACACTGGACCACAGTCACCCTACAAACTGGCCTTCTGCAAAACAAGAGCAAGTGCTGAAATGACTATTGGTTTTCTCAAAGCCAGATCCCAGCGCCCATGGGGGCTCAAAGGCATGTGACATTATACGTGGTATTGTTCAACAATGTCACCATCAAAGGACTTACATCACATTTGACTTTCATTCAAGCAACTCCATTTCTAGCCTTGTCTGTATTATTTGGAGCTTGATGCGTACCATCTGAAAATCACATTTCGCAATTTGTTTCTCCAGATGAAACTTGTATAGAACCTTTACAACCAGCTTGAGTGGAAGAGACAAATAAATAAATATTGGCAAATAAATAGCTTTCTGTTCTAAATATTTCATATATTTGGTGAGACACATGAACATACTGTTCCAAGCTGAGCTGGATGGCCCCTCATCTGATTGGGAATTGCCTGTCACATTCTGTTAGAGGACAGTCACACACACATTATCATGGCAGATCAAATGAAATGCCACGCTCTATATTCAACATATACTGTACCTCCACAGGTCTACCAGTATCATCCTGCTCTGAGTCAGCAGAGGTGCTTTCTTCATCGTCCTGTAACAGTGATTTTTTGTTTTAAAGAAATGTATTCATACACATCAGTTAAGATCTGGGGACACTCAGATCATGTTAAAACTGCAGGAGGCTCAACTGCTTTAAGCACACCACCAATCACTAAAGATCTGCCTTAATATTGCACAGTTTATGCACTAGAAATTAAAGAATTACATGTAATGAATATGTCTTGAACATAATTGTGTCCAGAGGGGTTGTTGGCTCTGATGAGCTTTTTCCAGGAATTCCATTGGTTATAGGCCGACCACTGTTCTGTGACAGTGCCAGCTCTTCTGCCTGTGTGAAAGGCAGTGGTGGTGGCCCTGTCCATGTTTTACGTGTCTCAGCCTTCTTCCTATTAGCTACAGAGCCAGAATGTATAAGCCATGCTTAGCTGGATACAAGTAAGAACATTATGCAGTTATGTACAAGTCATACTACGTTGTACTAAGTTTTTGTATTTCACTTTTATCTGCTACCACATGCGCCTGATCCCACTTGGATTGCACCTATGTTGAGTAAATGAAAGATAAAAAAAAACATGTAAAAACAATACTACTAATTAATACTATTACTAATATTACAACTAACATATTAACCATTATTTTGCCATATCCTTCTGCTAAATGTTGAATTAGGTTTCAAAAAGTTTTTAATTTTAATTTGAACTCATGCATGGACTCAGTCGGCAATTTTTACCATGCCAACTCCATTTCTTTTTTGGATGCTGCTGTATTACTTTTATGTCTAAATGAATTTTCATGTATGATCTTTACATCTACAAGGTGGACCAGTAAGGTAGATGTGTCTAATAGAGAACATAGTGAGTGAACACAGTGTTAAAAAAAATTCCAGCAGCACTGTTGTGTCTGATCCACTCATACCAGCAAAACACATACTAACACACCACCACCACATCAGTGTCACTCCAGTGCTGAGAATGATCCAACCCCCAAATAGTACTTGATCTTTTGTGGTCCACACTAAATAACAGAGTAAATTACATACAAAGTATGTAGATACACAGGTGGACTATAGTCTGTAAGTGTACAAGTACATGTGTATGGTAAGTGTAACTGATCAAATGGACAGTGAGCACAGAAACAAGCTGGAGTACCTATTAAAGTGATCAGTGTGTGTGTGTGTGTGTGTGTGTGTGTGTGCTATTCCCTGGTAAAATATTTGGGTTAGTGTAGCAATTCATTAGTTGGCACAATCATGAACTCTGATTTAGTTTGGAATGATTATACCGATAGTCCTGGCCACTGAGAGTTCAACCAATTCAGATGGACATGGCACAAAGATCTGTTTATCGCATGATGGAGAGATTATGGAGATGCACACAGCAAAGCTACCTGCAGTGAGATGGCAAAATCAGATGTGCAGGGGGTGAGTTTATCACAAACAGTTTTAGTCAGAGCTCTGAAACACAAAGACTCAAAGGACAAAGGAAAGTGTAAAGATAATAACAACAAAAACACTGGCTCCTGCTAAGTTTATTATCAGTCAAAACATTCAAAGCACGCACAGACAGAATAAAACATCATTTTAATTATCTCCTAACAACAGAACAATGTTAAGTGTCAGAATTGGATGTTGGAACAACGGAAGAAGTCAGTCTGAACCGATCTTTTCTATCAGTGTGCACTGTTTACCTGGGGATGCATTGGCACTGGATGCAATGTAGGAAGATGACAGCTGGTGGAATGAATATAATGCTCTGGGTAATATTCTTCTGGGAAACCCTGGGTTTGAGCATTCATGTGGACTTTAATTTAATGTGTAAGACCTAGCTAAACATCATTATGGACTAGGTGGTTTTAATGTTTTGGCCCATCTGTGTATATCTTACATCTGCAATCAATGGCCTTAGCCTGCTAACGTCATCTGCATAATAAAAATGTGACATGCAACTGGAGTCACCATTTAAAATCATGTTTTTAAACTTTAAATCCTTCCAGCCAGATTGGAGTACACATAAAGGGACAGTTGGCTGGCAAGTTTTCATTCCCCAGTGCTGCAATAGCAAGTCCTGGTCATTTCCAGGGTATTGTTTAAGGCCAGTTTTTCTTGGTGAAAAAAAACAGTCAGTGAAAAAAACTAAAGCTGAAGAAGTTTAACATTACAGCAGGCTGGCATGTAATTGAAAATCTGAGGGTTTCATACATAAACAAAACAGATCTTTTGACCAGGGTGTGTATTTTTTTCATTAGACAATCTTATAAACCTGAGATACTGTCAGAATAACCATAAGGATAAGAACAGGAAAGGACAGAAAACCCAAAAGCGAAAACATAAACAAAAACATAAACAGGTTAACTAGTATTCTGAGCAAACCAAGCATGTTATTGCCTGTATAAAGTTTGGTATGTTCTCTCTGTAGCCCTTTGTGTTTCCTCCAGAATTATTTTTAATAACTGCACCAAATTCATTGCAACTGGTGAAGGGATTCTGATTCTAACTAATCAATCTGAAAAAAACTAATGCAAAATAGGCATTGTATCGCTTCCTGCTATCTGGCAGAGTTAGATTTAGTTAGAAGAAATTTATGCAGATATTCCTGTTATACATCATTCTGACTGTGGAGCCTGGAGCTAGTACACAACAATGAAGGTGCACACACACATGCACACATATACAGAGAGAGAGAGAGCAGGGGGAGGGAGGGATAGAAAACAGTATCATCAGCACAGACGGAAATTTTGAGATGGATGTAGAAATACTAATTAGTTATAATGAGGGTTCTGGCTTCAGGACTGGTTCTGTTATCCTTTTAAATTAGAGTCACACACAGCACTACAAGCACATTCATGTCAATATGCATGTGTCTCAGTTTCTCAGTGTGTGTATGTGTGTTTGTTGGAAGTTCATTAAATACTGCTTGAAGGGTAATGGGAGGATACAAGGGAGGCTTATTTGCATAAACAAAACAGAACAACTAGAGGATTGTTTGGCACACTGATCCTATTATGCTGCATTTGTGTAGCGATAAGAACGTTGACTTCACTGCCAGCTTCCTACATGCTAAAATCTCTTCACTGACATCACCAGCTATTTCACTGGCACAACAGCGTAGTTAATCCTGATGGTACTGCACCTTTCTTTCTCCTTCTGTCACCAGATAGGCTTTAGTAGCATCTGTTGTATCATCAAAACATTAGATACACATAGCTGTCTTTCTTCATAATGTTGGAATGTCAAAAGCATTCACTCAAATATTTCTTGCCTTTTAGGAAGGAAAGGGCAAATCTGAATCCATGATTGCATTTCAAGATGTTATTCTGAATGTTATGTTATCATTATGAAAATCTCTCTCATTTATATACTGCATGCAAATATTACATCCCATTCCCTACTCAGGTACTCAGATGTATGTGCAATAAAGACAGACTCAGACATCAGTGCAAGTGTATTATTTTAAGGAAGACATGGACACTGGTCCATTCATTACAGAGAATGAACATGAGACAATATACACCTAGGCTAAAGACTGTGCTACAAGTTAAATGAGGAAGAGGTAGACAGAAAGTAGAGCTAAGCACACACTCAAGAAAAGGCTGAATTCTAAGCTAAGCTAATCATAACCGTGGGAAGTAGGGGGGCTGGGAGTGCTGCAAGCCCCCCCCCCTTGGTGCTGAGATTATAATCGGAAAATACCTGTAATTGTAAAAATATAGATGTCTGTGTGTCTGTGTTGTAATTATAATGTTGCAATTTAGAGGGAGAAATGTGCAAATCCCTTCCAATCTTTCTTTGAAGAACGTTGTTTTTAAACATTTCAATAATTTTCTCATGCATTTGTTTACAAACTGGAGAGCCCCTGCCCATCTTTGTTCCTTATAGACTCAGCCGTTTGTGGATACTGCTTTTGTACTAAATCATAAATACAATCACTTGTTGACATCACCTGTTTGAAATTACATCATTATTTAGATTTTAATTTCATTATGAGCCTTAAATCCAAACTTTTTTGGAATGTGTTGCAGGCCTGAAATGCAGGAACAGGTGTTTATTAACAAATGTAATTAAGTTGACCGGACAAAACATGAATTATCTTGGGTTCATACTGTCTGCAATGAAATTTTCAATACCATCCCAACTTTTTCTAATTTTGGAGTTGGTTATAAAAAGGCTAGACAGTTAACTAGAAAGGAGTGAAAGGACAGTGAAACTGTTACTTTTACATCTCCAGTACTGTATTCTTAGTGCAAATAAGTCGCCATGAGTCCTAATAAGGTTAGTTTATAAGAGCCAACCTAAAGCAAAACAGGAATTGAATGCTCCAGAAACACAGGCTACAGTAAGCTTAGCAATTAAGCTAGTGCCCAGAGTTCATCAACAGAATAAGTAAGCAAAATGTTTTGCTTTTCACTTTCAATCTATTAGTCACTAAATTACAATAGACATTTCAACACTTATTATAAAATAAGCTTTGTGTTCATTAATTTGGCCAACTGTAGGTTAATGTAAGTGCTTTAAACATTAACTTACTTATCATTACTTATCATAGGCTTTGCTATTATACAATATAGATCACTCTACTAAACAATAGTTAAACTCCTCAGTTCATGATACATTTAACTTACAATGTATCCCCATTTAGCTTGTAGCTTTAACAATGTAGCAGAGCTATAGTTGTGTGGGGTTTTTTTGTGGGCATAAAGTCCCATACAGTTCCATACAGTCACTCTGAGGCACTCACCATCATTCCCCAGCCTTTCAGCTATGCTCCAACACATATTTTCTTTAACCAACCCATTTATAGTCAGTGTATTGCTTGTCCTATAGGAGTCTGCATGTCCTCCCCGTGTCTGCGTGGGTTTACTCCAGGTACTCCGGTTTCCTCCCACAGTCCAAAGACATGCATGCTAGGTTAATTGAGAAATTGACATTGACTTGAGTGTATATACATGCGACTTGTCTTGAGGAACCTTGTGCGTAGATGTGACCTTTTGTGTTTCGCTGAACATGGCAACTGATGCTGATAACGACGTTAAATAAATCAATAAACAAACAGCTTGCCCTATAAGCTCTTGTGCTCTGACACTGGCAGGATGAGCTGTTCTGTCTGACAACAAAGCTCTGATTGGTCAGCCTAACTTTAACACATCCAAACAATGCAGAAATTAGTACATTTTACGCATCTTCGTAGTCTGTCAGTTTCAGACTCTGTGTGACGGATAGCATTAATATATGTGTGTTCTTTTTCAAAACTTGATGTCTGTAAAATTGGACTCAGTGTGAAAATGCCATAACTTTACCTAGCTATGCTAGATTGTTCAGTAGATGACAATCTGTGTAAAAAAAAAAACAATAGAAAACGCAACAGGACAAATCAATTATCGTGTCATTTTGAAGAGTAAAGTAAATAAATAAATAGTAAACAGTAGAGCAAATTAATATTACAAACCTCAATCTTTATAACGCTGGTCAGCTCCCTTGTGTGGTCGTCTTCCAGGCAAACAGACCGATAAGGTTTTTTTGTGTGTTTTCAAATGTTTGACTTAAGGGCTGGGTTTCCTACCAGTAGGTGGGTAAAATCAGTCGACGAGGGGAGGAGCGTCTTCAACAATTAACACATTAGCTGGTTTACAGAAAATAAACCAAAATGGGTTATAATAACCCAACAAAATGATCAATAGTCTCAACCCAGTGTTGTGGTTGAAAAAACAACCCAGCATTTTTTAGAGTGTATCCCATTGTTAGTCATGTATTCATATAGTAACAATGCTTTTAAAAAGTAACTAACTATTAGGAACCATGCTGTTCCGTGGCCCGACACTACAGGGCAGCAATGGGCAGCGTCCTAACGGCAGGTCCCACCTCGCATGCGCCGACTACAATTAGCGCTGATTGTGGCTGATTAGAAACACCTGTACATTTGGGTTTGTAAAGCCATGTGAGCAGTGTCTCTCGCCACACTTTTGCATTTGCACAACTTCAACTTTGTTATATTTTAGCGCTTTGGCACGAAGTATATAGGGAAAGATTGTAAATGTTCTTCTTTTGTAGAGGGAAAAAGGGTAGTGCCTTTGGCGTGAGATAACCAGGTTTTAGAGTCAGATTCCAGTGTGACTGGCTCTTTACTTTTGCCTCGCTTTGAGAGTTTTTCCCTGCCTAGTGACGTCAGCTCCATTTGCCGCTGCAACTCAAGCCTCCATTTTGATCTACAAAGCGTTCATTGATTACCTAATCAGTATTTGTGTGTTTGTACTAGTGATTGGGTGTTGCTTTTGTTTCCCATTCACCGGGTCACAAGCGCTGTATCTTTATCAGCGCTTTCCTTTTGATGAGCATTTTCCCTGCTGAGTGACGTCAGCTCCATTGATTATATCTACTCAGTATTTGTGAGCTTATTCTAGTGATCAAGTTTTGCCTTTTTCCCGTTTGCTGCATCACAAGCGCTGGATTTTTATAAGTGCCTTCTTTTTGTTTTCACTAGTCCAGTTTGCGATCCACTTGAATGAGTGTGTTTTGTTTCTTCTTTAGCTTTTTTCCACCGCAAGGTCAGCTTTAACGTTTCAGTTCACCGTATAACCCAACATGTTTTCAACATTTTTCTTTTCCACTGTTTAGAGATTCCGTCTCCGAATAGCTTCTTAGTCTGGCCGTTGAAGGCACTCACTTCCTATATATCTATAAAAAAAAATAAATAAATAAAAAAAAATACAATGGTACCTCGATTCTCATCATTAATTCGTTCCAAAAGGCTTGTTGAGAACCAAAAACGACCAGTACCAAGCAAATTTTTCCCATAAGGAATAATGTAAATTGAATTAATCTGTTTTAGACCCGCAGAAAATCCACACTGTATAAGGCATTATATGCATTATATTGTATTGTACAGGTGCTCCCTGATTTATGATGGGGATATGTTCTGACAAATCCATCATAAGTTAAATGTATCATGAACTGATGAGTTTAATATGATCTATGTTGTATCATAGTGGCGTCTATTAAACATTAACACTTACATTAACCTACAGTTGGCCAACATCATTAACACAAAACTTATTTTATAATAAAGTGTTGAAAAATATTTTTTGTTTTGTAAAAAGAAAAATTTAATATAGTGAGTAATGGAGTGACAGTGAAAAGAAAAAGCAAACATGTCCTCAGGGCACTAGCTGCTAATGCCAACTGCTCAGCCTAAAAGCCAGTTTTCCTTTTGGTAGGCTGTCATTTTTTTTTCTTTACAGAAATTTTCTTTTTTGTTGGCTGTCATTAATAACCATTTTAGGACCCATGGGGACTTATTTTTGCACTAAGAATACAGTACAGTAGATGTAAAAATAAAGAAAAACACAATAAACACAGCAGAGATCGTCACTGTTGTGATTCTGAATCATTGTGTATTGAATCGTTTTGTTTCATAGCTGATAAATTACATTTTTTTCAGTACCATAGAATGTACACCTGTTCTAAGCCAGAACCCTTTTTTATGATTGAGCTAACAGTGGAGAAATTAACCAGAATTACTGTATATCTGTTATCTCTTAATTTGATTCCCAGTAGCATTTTGTGTCTTTTAAACTTTGTAAATTACCAGCTCAAAGTTTGTTGCTTTCTTTATTTAATTATTTCAGTGTTGATATGTTTAATACTGGTGACATATTATCAGCATATTATTGCAATATACTTGGTATACAGTTCAGTGAGCATATATTATTATGATAGCAGAGTTATTCTGAGAGGTATGAGTCAATTACAAAGCTGCAGAGAGTAATAAATGGCTTTAAAATGTGTTTTATGTCATTAATGAATACTACATTCTTAGCAATGAATGCTTTTGCTTACATATCTACACTTTCATTTCTTCTCTACTATATATATATATATATATATATATATGTGTGTGTGTGTGTGTGTGTAGTATAGAGTGATGTGTGGCTTGGTCAACAGAGAGGTGCTTAAACTGAATTTGTTCAACTAATCACAACTTGAAGCTATGATGTTACCAAATGTTTGTGGGTCTTTCTTTTTTGGAGGGGTGGGGGGTCTTTCTTTTTTTTCATCCCCTGGTGAAGTTTAGACATATACTATTGGTTTTACTTACACGGTTAAGTACTACTGTAGATATCCTTGGCTTGGTTAGTTAATATCTCACAGTTTTTAGCTAGTTAAGCTATCTGGCTAACCTTATGGTAAATCTGAGACACTTACTTAATGTCCTTTCACACTGTTAAAATTTTGATTAGAAAAATTATTTCCAACATCCAGGAACAGTATAAGTTTATATTAATAGAAGCAGCAAAGTTCAATAAACTGATATTTTGACTGTAATGACACTAAGTTAGTTAGCATATTACACAGCCCAGGAACATCATCCAGTCTTGACCTGGGGACATCATACAGTTGTGTTGACCCAACCATGTCATTATTTTATATTACTTCAGTAACAGTACGTTTTATATTAACAGCAGTACCAAAGCTCTGGAACTGATATTTTCACTTTAACGACACCGTAAGCAAGCTATCAAATTTGCAGTCCCAGGGACATCATCCAGTCTTGACATGGGTACATGACCCTGGAATTTCATTGTTTTATGTTAACCCAAGGGCAGTGATAATGACAGCAGTAGCAAAGTTCCTTAAGAATATCCCAGGAACATTACACAGTCTACATAATTTTGCTAAACTTAGGAATAATACTCTCTCTTATAGATGCTGAGAAACTAGTTCATGCCTTTATAACCTGTTGTATTACTGTAACACTCTACATTCTGGATGTCCTAGTAAATATGTAAATAAACTTCAGTTAGTTCAAAATCCAGCTGCCCGTGTGCTAACTAGAAGTAGAAAATTGATCATATCAGTCATGTTCTGTCATCTCTGCACTGGTTACCAGATAGATTCCACATTGATTACAAAATACTTCTGCAATATAAAGCTCTGCATGGCCTGGCCCAGAGTAACTGAGTGAACTCATAGAGTCTGACAATCCATCTTGTGTACTTTATTTCTAGAATTTAAAAAATCAGAGCAGGGGCAAAGGCATTCTTGGCCCCACTGCTATGGAATAAGCTCCCCACTTTAGTTTAGGATTCAGACACACTCCCAATATTCAAGTCTAGACTACAACATTCTTATTTACACAGGCTTTTGTTTAGACTTGGTGGGTTTTTGATGTATCCTGTGATCAGTGTTGCCTTCTGGTCCTTCCCTTTCTATCTATTCTGTTATATTTAGTGCTGACGTAGTCTCATGCTACACTTGTACAAATGTGTTCTGTTACAGACTGTGTGTTCTGTGTTCTGAACAAAAACTAATTACCTGTTCTCTTTTCTCTCTGAGCTCTGTTTACAGTACCATTTCCAGCCCACACACTAAGATGTTCTTCTGCACCAGCTCCTCTCAAGATGCTATTCCATAAACAGTTCGAGCCCTCACGTCGTTAATATAGTTTTTTTATTATTATTAATATTGGAACCTTAATAACCATCAAATCTAACTATAGTAATCACAATCTTAAACTGTTATTCAGCACTTTTTCAGTGTTTAAGAAAGTCCATAAACACCCCAAACATGAAAATCACAAAAATCCAAAGAATAATTAGTCAAGTCAAAGCTTTTTTATATAGCATTTTTATAACAAATTATAATGCATTGTCTCAAAGCAGCTTTACATATCCGACTTGAACAAGTCTACAGCTACAGTGGCAAGGAAAAACACCCTGAATGTTAGGTTATGAGGAAGAAATCTTGGGAGACCCAAGACTCAAAAAAGGACCAAACCTCAGTGGACCAAGCCTAGATGTTATATGTAAGAATTAAACTAAGTTATCTAATTAAAAAGTTTATTGTAATAGTTTAAATAAGCACAAGCTAAATATAAAAAAATAAGAGATACTATTTAAAGAATAATTATAAAATAAAATAGAGGATACATTATTATGGAGTAAGGAGTATATGAAACTATAGAATATAAGTCAATTGAATATATAATAAATAAAATAATAAAATATTTTATGTGTGTAAAACTCTTACAAAAAGACCATTCCTGATCAAGCTTATTCGGACTGCAGACGGGTCAACTTGGTATCTTGTTGAAGCTGCCAGTTGCTGCTATTGCTCAAGTGTAAGGGAATCTGAGGTGTTTTGGTGAAACAACTCAGATTATGTTGCTATGCTCAAAAACAGATGACTTGGAGAGAGACCACCAACACGCACTTGGACCACACATCCAGCTCTCCATTGAAAGGTCTAATCAAATTCACACAAACAGGCTTTATAGGCAAACCCAATTTTAAACAGTGTTACATTTGTTCAGTATCCACTGACAATGATTATATGGTTTGTATGCAAAAACGAAGTGCTCTGGACACGGACAGGGTGAGCACAGGCACCAGCGTGGTTCCTAGAGCCAGCTCTCCATGTCAAGGTCTGTCCAAATTCACACAAACAGGCTATATATATGCTTCATATACATTTCTGATATCTGTTAGATACTGCTCATTGACAGTATTTATATGGCATGTGTGTAATAACAGATCTGGAGAGCAAGAGGACAGGAACCCCACTGGTCCGAAATAGCAGCTCTCCATCCAATGTTCTGTCCAGACTTACAGCTTTCATATAGGAAATATAACTAGAATCACAGAGCTGTAGCTCTTATATACGAAAGTGAGGTTCATTGAGAAAATCTAGGTCATATTTCATAAATAAAACAAAGCCTATGACTGCTTTTGGACCAAATACACTCTTGGCAAGGAACTGGGGAAAGGAGGCTACGGTTCAGTCAGTGCAAGCCTTTGCAAGTCAGACGGCAGACAGATGAACATTAAAACATTAAAACAAACTATTGTCACTGATCACCACTAGCTTGGAGTTCAGGAGGAATCTTTGATTTACAGCATGACTTCCGGTGAAAAGTTCACCACTGACTTCTCTTTTTCTGGCGATGGATGCTTTGGCCTATAACAATTCATACAGTATATGTGAATAGGTCACGATTAAGCCCACCATGAAGTACATCACCATTGTAAGTAACCATACACTGCTTGGGATGGTTTAGGTTTTGATAATCCTTTACAGACCAGCTATAAACATGCTATCCATGTCTGTTCTAATCTTCAGAACCTCAACCAGCAGAGGTTGCGCTGATGCAGATGGTCTCCCAGTCACCAAGCTGTGATAATGTCATCAAGCTGCTGGAATGGTACAATCACCCAAAGTACCTCATGCTGGTCCTGGAACACCCAGCCCCTGTATGGACCTTGTCACATGCATCAAAGAAGGGCCACTGTCTGAAGATGTGGCCCAAATAATTATGGCGCAGGTGGTTCTGGCACTGTGTCACTGCGGCACACGGGGTATTCTCCATAATGACATCAAAACAGAGAACATCCTCATGAATCCTAATGATCTAAAGATCAAGCTCATTTATTTCAGCTGCAGAGACTTGCTCTAGACCACCATCCAGGGCATTTGCAGGTAAGTGTATCAGTGGAATTAGTAGTTACAGGACCAGACTGAAGCACTTTAAAGCTGTTCCTGATCCTTCTTTCTTTTATTCAGGCACCTGGATCAACATTCCACCTGAGACGATCACATACCACCGGTACTACTGGTGTTCTGCAACCGTCTGGAGTCTTGGCGTTCTCCTGTATGAAGTACTTAGTGGTGATCTGCTAGTCAAGAAGAGAGAGCAGATACTCGAGGGAGACCTGAATTTTACATGTGACCTGTTTGCAAGTAAGAAAATGCAGAAGTTATTAAACTTGACCATGAGTGGTTTGGGTTTCAGGAATAAATCCAGGTTAGCCAGAAGACACACTAATTAGAGTGAACTAAGAGAGTGTGTAGTTTAGAGCATGGATTGTGCTACACAAATATTGAGTTCAACAGCAGAGACAGTTTCATTATATCCATTTTTCATTCTGCAGGAAATAGCGTGGTGAGAGATGGGTGGGTGAGTATATGGGTCTGACAGGTTTGACAATTTTGCAATTACATGAGATTTCTCATAATTCGTTTGGTCTTTGGATCTATTTGGATTTTGTGGTTCATCATCCATTGCTGTATTGATTTTAATTTTGTGTGTCCATGGATTCTGTATGTCTTGTAGAAACTTCTAACTACTGCCAAATTCCATTGGCCTGGCAGAAGCAACCCATCTCAAATAAATATCCTGGCCAAATGGTGGAATCCATAAAGTGCCATCTACAACACTACTAGCAACAACCAGCTCTGAAACGTCAAAGATCTGCCATTTAATAAATGGTCACCATTGAGGAGTTCCTGTCCCTGGAGAGTAATTTTCCCATCTGAAGATGTCACTTGAAATAAGTAAGAATTACACATTAACATACAAAACGTAACCAACTAAAAAAGTCCATTCTGATTTATTATAATTAGGATGGTCTTTGGATCTTTGGATTTTGTGTTCCATCACCCATTGCTGTGTTATGTCTTGTAGAAATATCTATCCACTGCCAACTACCAAAGGCCTGCTAGGAGCTAACAATCTTGGCTAAAATATCCTGGCAAATCCATCAAGTGGCATCAAACATAACAGCTATAGGACCACTAGCTGCAAGCCAGACCTGAAACATCAATGATCCACCACAATAATGGATCCTCCTTGCTGATGAATAAGGATCAAATACCACCAAGGAAATGGTCACCATCAAGAAGAGTTCCTATCCACGGAGAGAAATTTTCTTTCGATTAGGACACTTGAAATTAATTTAATTTCACATTACTTTACATAACTTAACCTACTTAATCAACCAACGATTCCTGATCAAATTTCAAATTCTGTTGATTTTTATAAGTATCTACATCATAATTTGACATTTCAGCTATTAATCATGTGCGATTAATTGCTCAATTACGTTCTGATGATCTAAGGAGTCATCTGGAAAGTTGACCAAACCTTTTCAGAGATCATTTTGTAGTGCATGAGCATCATTGCTGTAAACTGTATGCATAAAGTTTTCAATATGTCATATAAAATACACTGTCCCATGGAAAGGCTGTGTCAAGTTTCCTTTAATACAAAACCCATTCCCCCCCACCCCCCACAAATTTTCACGATCCCTTTCCCATTTTTAACCTAGCCTCGTAATTGTACCGCGCTCCCTTATTTCCACTGCTTGTTTACCTTCATGTGTTGCCGTGTGTAGCGAGTCATAGAGGCATGTCTATCAGTCAACAATCTCTTTTACACCCTCTTGTGGCAAGACCCAGTGTCTAATCAGACCAGACCTGTAATAATTTACATATCTGCCGAGTTTTGCAGCAATCTGACATTTCTATCTGGGTGCTTTTTTTTGGTAATGAGTGTATATAATGGTGAGCTGATTGATGAATGAGTAATGTAGATATTTTTCATTTCTGTCCTGATTACTGTGCAGACCTGAATAACATGACAATAAAGAAAACTGAACATGAGTCATCGTCATGTAATTCACAGAGAAGCATCAGACTTTTTAATGCAGAAGCATCTGTGACGGCGCAAAAGTATGCTATTGGTTTCACAAAATACGTAATAGTCCTGGCATCTGTTTGAGCCACTTGGAGAGCATTGACCTTTGCAGAAATGTTTTAAATTAATGGGAAAAAACACTTTCATGATCGCAGAGTAGCAAGCTTTAGAGCCACATCTCCTCAGGGACATCCAAGCCAATTGTGCTGTATATGAATGCACATTGCCCTATCTTCTTATGGATCTCTCCACACATGCTGGTGTGAGTAGGTCAGCCCATACGCCAGCAGGGAGAGAAGAGAAAGTGAAAAAAAAGGTAAATACAAAACAGTTTCTTCCTGAATTGACACCAAATAAACAGCCATTATTGCAGAACCTGCGTCTGAAATGAAATCGCACCTCTGCTGTGTCCAGAGACGCCAGTGCAATTACTGGGTAAGGAAATGAATGAATTACATCAAATTGCTGTGTGCGTGTGTGTGTGTGTGTGTGTGTGTATATATAAGATGATGGTAATTATGATCAGTATACTATCTAGCATTGCTGAAATTCTGTTTTTATGGAACCACAACTAGAAGCTCAGTCAGAGGTATAACTTTGTGTGTGTGTGTGTGTGTGTGTGTGTGTGTGTGTGTGTGTGTGTGTGTGTGTGTGTGTGTGTGTGAACGAAACGGAGAGAGATTAAAAGAGAGATAGAAAGGATGGCAGTATTGAGTGACTAGAACTGAAGAGTCAGAATATTTATAGCCATACAACTTACTACTTAATTGTCAGGGCAACATAACTCTGACATCCAACTGCAAACCTGAAAGTATTTCCAATCCAAAATCAAAAAAAGCTGGGGCAATATGGAATCTGCAGTCTGTCTCACATTTACTCTGACTTTTATTTCACTGCACACAGTATGAATCGAAGATATTTCATATTTTGTCTGGTCAACTTAATTTCATTTGTTAAAATGCATCCATTCCTGCAGGCCTGCAACACAATCTAAAAAAGGTGGGACAGGGGACAAGTAATGGACTAGTAATGAGGTACAAATAATAATAATGATGTGATTTCAAAGAGGTGATGTAATTTCAACAAGCAATTGTAATCATGATTTGGAACAAAAGCAGTATCCATGAAAGGCTGAGTCTTTGAGGAGCAAAGATGGACAGGGGATCTCCAGAGAAAATTTATATTGGAATGTTTAAAAACAATGTTCCTCAAAGAAATCTTGGAAGGGACTTGCATAATTCTCCCTCTACAGTGCATAATATCATTAAACGATTCGAGGAATCTGGAGAAATTTCAATGCAAGCCTAAGCTGAACACCCATGATCTCCAATCCCTCAGACAGCACTGGGAAAAAAAATGGAAATTTAATTCATTTGTAATTCACTGTACATCCATTATCATTAATTACACAAGATATATATTAATAAATAATTTTAGATTTCATCATATATTGTATGGGGATGAGTCAGTGAATTTGACAAAGGTAGTTAATACTTCTATATGTATAAAATCATCTACAATGGGGCCAAAAAGTATTTAGTCAGTCACTGATTGTTCAAGTTCTCCTACTTAGAAAGATGAGAGAGGTCTGTAATTTTCATCATAGCTACACTTCAACTATGAGAGACAAAATGAGAAAAAAAATCCAGAAAATCACATGATTTTTAAAGAATTTAATTGTAAATTATAATGGAAAATAAGTATTTGGTCAATAAATTTGGTTCAACTCAATACTTTGTAACATAACCTTTGTTGGCAATGACAGAGGTCAGATGTTTCCAGGAACTCTTCACCAGGTTAACTTGAGGTCTGGAGACTGGCTAGGCCACTCCAGGACCTTGAAATGCTTTTTACGGAGCCACTTCCGTCGTTGCCCCAAGTGGTGTGGTTGGGATCATTGTCATGCTGGAAGACCCAGCCATCGTTCCATTCAATTTCAATGCGCTCACTGATGGAAGGAGGTTTTTGGCTTAAAATCTCACGATACATGGCCCCGTTTCATTCTACACGGGATCACGGATCAGTTCGTCCTGTCCCCTTCTTTGCACCCCCCTCAAAAAACAGCCCCAAAGCATGATGGTTTCCACCCCACGCTTCATAGTAGGTATGGTGCAACTCAGCATTCTTCTTCCTCCAAACACGGTGAGTTGAGTTTTTACCAAAAAGTTTTATTTTTTGGTTTCATCTGACCATGATATTTCCTAATCCTCTTCTGGATCATCCATATGCTCTCTGGCCGAACTTCAGGACCGGCCTGGACATGTACTGGCTTAAGCAGGGGGGCAGGCCTGGCACTGCAGGATCTGAGTTCCTCTTGGCATAGTGTTATGTTACTGATGGTAGCCTTGTTACTTTGGTCCCAGCTCTCTGCAGGTCAATTCATCAGGTCCCTCCGTGTAGTTCTGGGATTTTTGCTCACCGTTCTCATGATCATTTTGACCCCACGGGATGAGATCTTGTGTGGAGCCCCGGATCTAGGGAGCTTATCAATGGTCTTGCATGTCTTACAATTGCTCCCACAGTTGATTTATTCACACCAACTTGCTTGCCTATTGTAGATTCACTCTTCCCAGCCTGGTGCAGGTCTACAATTTTCTTCCTGGTGTCCTTCGACAGCTCTTTGGTCTTGGCCATGGTTGAGTTTGGAGTCTGACTGTTTGAGGCTGTGGACAGGTGTATTTTATACAGATAACAAGGTCAAACTATCAGGGGGCGCATTCCCGCCACTAGGGGCCGCCGCGGGACCGCCACACATTGCGGTTGGCCCCCTATAAAATGAGCGTCCGAATGCCGGCCTTCGGCGCACTGTCTGATGAGACACCCGGCTTTTCAGAGCGTTTATCTCGGCGTTACCCTCCGGTCTTTACCATTTAAGGACAGAGGTGGCCCCGTCTCGCGAAGGAGGCGGGATTCCGTAAAGGCAAAAGCCTTGAGGTAACGTTAGGGCCTTAGAAGATTATGTGAGGGAAAGTTGGGGTAACGCCACTTACCTCTTTCTTCCCCGCTGTCCGAAGGCGCCCGTGGCCATTGCTCGCTTCTGCGGTCCCCGTCTGGACGCCGATCGCTCCGTTCCTGAGCCTCATAGCCTCTGGCATTGCTCTGGGCCTGGTTAATCTCGGGACGAGTATTCCGTTTCGTCCCCCGGGCATAGCAACGCTTACTCCCCGTCTTAGAGACGCGCCGGCTGCGTTAGCCACGCTGGGCTCGAGAAACCCTCCGGCACATGCGCAGTCCAGCGCTGCGGCCACACACACACAGCGCCTCGGCCTCACACGCAGAACGCTGTGGCCACACACACACATAGCACGCTGCAGCCACACACACACACATAGCGCGCTGCAGCCACACACACACAGCGCTTCTGTCTCACATGCAGAGCGCTGAAGCCACACACACATAGCGCGCTGCAGCCACACACACACGCCGCTTCTGTCTCTCACGCAGAGCGCTGAAGCCAAACACACAGCGCGCTGCAGCCACACACACACAGCGCTTCTGTCTCACACGCAGAGCGCTGAAGCCACGCACACACACAGCGCTCACTCGGTTCAGAGCGCCGTGCGTGCTCCATTCCCCATCGCTCTGTTCAGAGTTATTTCCCGTTTCTTCTTTTGCATCCCACGTTTATTAAAAGCCTCTTTTTTCTGAGTTCGCCAGGAAGCGACTCCTTCGTTTGTCCGTTGGCTCATAGCCGTTCCTCCTTTCTGTTGTTCACTATACCCGTGGTTCAGCGGTAGCATTCCCGCCCCCGGACACAGTGACTCTGACATCAAATCTTGTGACGGGCTGTCGTCAGCAGCTGTTGTGCACGTCAGAAGGGATTCCTTTTGCTTTTCTTTCTCCTATTTCCCGCCTTTTGCGGTGTTCCCTGCACTTGGGTCCGTTATTTCCTTTTCTTTCGGTGTGCCCCCCTGGCCCCCCGTAACAGTACAGTGCGCCCAGTATGGACCCAGCAGGGGCGCCCAGTATAGACCCCGAGGGGTCTCCACCCCCAGCTGCTGCTGTTCTCCGCCACCACGGTGTTACCCTGGGGCGTCACGAGCAGCAACTGACCCTCCTCACCCAGCAGGTTGCGGCCCTGACCGAGGCGGTCAAGGAGCTGTCCGCCAAGCTCTCCGGCTTTCAGGTGGTTCCCCCCCACCTGCTCCCGCGCCGCCTCCAGCTCCTCCTCCGCCTCGCCCTGCCGGGGACTCCCCCATCGCCGCCCCCGAACGTTTCAGGGGCGAACCCGAGCGCTGCAGGGGTTTCTTGATGCAATGCTCGCTCATCTTTGAGCTGCGCTCGTCCCAGTTCCCCACGCGGCTTATATCATCTCCCTCCTTTCAGGTCGGGCTCTGGCCAGTGGGAGGCCAGGTCTCCTGCCTGTGAGGACAAGGAGGCCTTTTGAGGCTCTCAAAGGAACCTTCTTCCATCCGCTACGGGGGCATAATGCGGCCTCTCGCCTGGCGCCAGGTCGGTGGCCGAATACACTATCAAGTTCCAAACCCTGGCGGCGGAAAGCGGTTGGAATGAGGCAGCCCTCATCTCCAGCTACAAACGAGGGCTCAACGAGTCCCTTAAGGACGAGCTGGCCGTTCGGGATCTTCCCGCCATGCTTGACGACCTTTATAACCTCGCCACGACCATCGACTCTTGTCTGCGGCAACGGGCCCGTGAGAGGGCAGGGCCTCGTAACCGCTCCATTGGTCCGTGGCCTGGTCCACTCCACTGGTCCTCGCACCACCCGTTCCGATGCTCCCGAGCCCATGGAGCTTGGGGGGGCCAGCTGGGGCCCTCCCAGCGGAACCGACCCCCCGTCTTCAGGCGGGTTGGGAAACGCAAGGGCCAGGGCCGTTCGGGGGGGCCCTAGGCCTACCCACTCGCCCCCTGTCGGGCCTCACCCTCCTGGTTGTTCTTGGTCAGGGGGAAAGCGATCGGGCCCGCCTCTCCGCCTACGTCGATTCCGGGGCCGAGGGCAATTTTATCGACGAAGCCCTCGTACGATGTTTGCGCCTTCAGGTTGAGGCCCTCTCCAGTCCCCAGCCACTCAGGGCTTTCGACGGCCGGGCCCTGGGTAGGGGCCCTGTCACCCATAGGACCCTGCCGGTCACTATGGAGACGGGACTCCATTCTGAGAGAATTGTTTTTCTTATCACTCGCACGCCTACTCTCCAGTTGGTCCTGGGCTATCTGTGGTTGCTACTCCACAACCCACGGATCGACTGGCAGCCCCGGTCCGTTTAATGCATTGGTCCCCTCGATGCCGGGAGTCCTTCTTGCGTCTCCTGCTGTCCACCCCCCATCGCCATCCCTCGGGTTCGGCAGGCGGTGCCCGACTTGTCAACCGTTCCCGAACCCCACCAGGATCTAGGGGTGGTGTTCAGTAAAGGCGCGGCCCCATTTCTAACTACCGCCGCACAGGGGCTTATGAACTGCGCATCAACCTCCTGCCGGGTCATACCCCTCCCTGGGGGCACTCTTCTCCTGAGCCGCACCGAACCGAGGCCATTGCGACAGTATCAATCGCCGAGGCACTCCACAGGGCTTTTCATCTCCCGCCATCTTTCCTCGCCGGCGGGGGCGGCTTCGTCTTCATCGCTAAGAAGGAGGGCTCTCTGCGCCCGTGTATCGATTACCGGGGCCTCAACGCGATCACGGTCAAGGACCGTTACCCCCTGCCCCTCATGGCGACGGCATTCGAGGCGCTCCAGGGGGCCAGCGTCTTTACCAAGCTGGACCTCCGGAGCGCTTACAACCTCGTTCGCATCTGGCAGGGGGACGAGTGGAAGACAGCCTTTTTGACTCCCACAGGGCATTATGAGTACAGGGTGATGCCCTTTGGGCTGATGAACGCCCCGGCTGTCTTCCAACGATTTATCAATGACGGGCTCCGGGAGGCTCTGGATCGATACGCATTCGTCTACCTCGACGATATCCTGATCTTTAGCCAAACGCTCAAGCACGTCGGCCACATCCGCCGGGTCTTGCAACTGCTACTGGAGAACCGGCTGTTCGTGAAACTAGAGAAGTCGGTTTTCCACACCCCCTCGGTAGCCTTCTTGGGGTTCATCGTGTCCCAGGGGTCGTTGCAGATGGACCCAGCCAAGATCCAGGCCGTGGCCGACTGGCCCCAGCCCACCTCTTTCCGGCTTGTCCAGCGGTTCCTGGGCTTCGCGAACTTTTTCTGGCGCTTCATCCGGAACTTCGAGACCCTGACTGCCCCGTTGACAGCCCTCACGCGCAAGACCCCAGGCCCCTTCCGCTGGACTCCGGAGGCCGGCCGAGCATTCCAAACCATCAAAGACCGGCTCACCAACCCCCCGGTTCTCAGGTTTCCCGGTCCGGAGGAGCCGTTCGTAGTCGAGGTAGACGCGTCCGACATCGGCGTGGGGGCCGTCCTGTCTCAGCGCACCGGGTCGGACCGCAAGCTCCACCCGTGCACCTACTTTTCGCGACGCCTGTCCTCCGCCGAGCGTAACTACCCCATTGGGGACCGGGAGCTCTTGGCTATGAAGCTGGCGCTGGAGGAGTGGCGGCACTGGCTGGAAGGCGCCAAAAACCCGTTCCTGGTATGGACGGACCATAAGAACCTGGCGTACATCCAGCAGGCCAAAAGGCTTAACGCCCGCCAGGCTCACTGTTCCCTGTTCTTCGCCAGGTTCGATTTTACGGTCACCTTCCGGCCGGGCTCCAAAAACGCCCTATCCAGGCAGTGGGATCGTTCGTACTTCTCCCTCGTCCAGGACTCCATCCTCCCGGCCCCTCGGGTGGTTGCAGCCCTCACCTGGGCCATCGACGACATGGTCACCAAGGCCCTTCGTCGCGAACCCGATCCCGGTAACGGTCCTCCGGGTCGCAGGTTCGTCCCAGCCTCTGCTCGCCCCAGAGTGATGCGCTGGGGGCACGAGGCGTCGTTCGCGCCGCACCCTGGCCGCATGGCCACCTACAAGCTCCTCCGACAAAGCTTCTGGTGGCCACGCATGGAGGACGACATCCGGCAGTTCGTGGCCTCCTGCGAGGTTTGTGCCCGCAACAAAACCCCCCGCAGGAGGCCCCCTGGCCTTCTTCATCCTCTGCCCGTGCCCGCTCGCCCCTGGTCACACATCTCACTGAACTTTGTCACGGGCTTGCCGCCATCTAAGGGAAACACGGTCGTCCTCGTGGCGGTGGACCGGTTCTCCAAGGGGTGCAAGCTCGTGCCATTGCCCAAACTGCCCTCGGCCAAAGAGACGGCGGACCTTATCCTCCGGCATGTTGTTCGAGTGCACGGGTTTCCCTGGGATCTGCTGTCTGACCGGGGCCCCCAGTTCGTCAGCCGCTTTTGGGCGACCTTCTGCCGCTTGGTAGGGGCCACGGCCAGCCTTTCCTCTGGATTCCACCCGGAGTCTAACGGCCAGACCGAACGGGTGAACCAGGACCTGGCGCGCATGCTCCGGTGCCTGACAGAGGGTAACCCGTCCACTTGGACGGAACATCTGCCGTGGGCCGAATTCGCCCAAAACACCCCGTGGCACTCGGCCCTCGGTATGTCCCCATTCGAGTGCCAGTTCGGCTTCAGCCTCCCCTCTTCCCCCACCAGGAGGCGGACGTTGGGGTTTCTTCGGCCGGGCAGTTCATCCGCTGGTGTCGGCAGTCCTGGCTCAAGGCTCGGGCAGCGCTTACGGGTAGCGCGGAGTCCATGCGGCGACAGGCCGATCGCAAGCGCAGGCCCGAGCCCTCCTACTGCCTGGGACAACGTGTCTGGCTGTCCGCTCGGGACCTCCCGTTGAAGGGGACCTCGGGTAAGCTGGCTCCCAAATACGTGGGGCCCTTCAAGGTTCTCCGCAGGGTCAACCCGGTGAGGTACCGGCTGGACCTGCCCCCTTCTATGAAGATCCACCCCACGTTCCACACTTCCCAGCTTAAGCCCTACCTCTGCCAGACCCGGGTTCCGGCCAGGTCTCCTTCTCCTCCCCGGGTTGTCCAGGGGTCCCAGACCTACGCGGTCCGGCGGTTGCTGGACTCCCGGCGGGTTCAGGGCAGTACTCAGTACCTGGTGGACTGGGAGGGGCGCGGGCCGGAGGAACGTTCGTGGGTTCCGGAACGCCACATTCTGGACCGGGCCCTCATCCGTGACTTCCGGAGGCACCGTTCTTCCGACTTGGGGCCGTCTGGGGCCGCCCCTGGGGGGGGGTACTATCAGGGGGCGCATTCCCGCCACTAGGGGCCGCCGCAGGACCGCCACACGTCGCGGTCGGCCCCCTATAAAATGAGCGTCCGAATGCCGGCCTTCGGCGCACTGTCTGATGAGACACCCGGCTTTTCAGAGCATTTATCTCAGCATTACCCCCCGGTCTTTACTAATTAATGACAGAGGTGGCC
The DNA here is from genome assembly GCA_025084515.1 of Ancistrus triradiatus. Lineage (NCBI taxonomy): Eukaryota > Metazoa > Chordata > Actinopteri > Siluriformes > Loricariidae > Ancistrus > Ancistrus triradiatus. Next base: position 259 of record JAJAGP010003762.1, on the reverse strand, counting down.
CCGTCTCGCAAAGGAGGCGGGATTCCGTAAAGGCAAAAGCCTTGAGGTAACGTTAGGGCCTTAGAAGATTAGGTGAGGGAAAGTTGGGGTAACACTACTTACCTCTTTCTTCCCCGCTGTCCGAAGGCGCCCGTGGCCATTGCTCGCTTCGGCGGTCCCCGTCTGGACACCGATCGCTCCGTTCCTGAGCCTCATAGCCTCCGGCATTGCTCTGGGCCTGGTTAATCCCGGGACGAGTATTCCGTTTCGTCCCCCGGGC